>PITA01005896.1:0-105703 GCA_004023965.1 Spilogale gracilis
CACAAGCAGGATAAGTGACAGAGAGAGAAGCAGGCTTTCTGCCAAGCAGGGAGCCCAATGCTAGGCTTGATTCTGGGACTGTGGGTTTATGAACTGAGCCGAAGGCAGACACTTAACGACTGAGCCACCCAGGCACCACCTCTAAAAAAAGACATGCTTCTTTTAAATACTGATGTCCAAAAAACTTAATATGATTTTGTAATTTTACAATGTCTCAATGACCTGATCATTGAATGCTGATTCAGATGCACTCCCAGCAAAGTGGAAGGGTAATACTGAGATAATAGAGGGGAATGGAGAAATAGGCCACAAAAAATTGAATGGTCCAGCATCAGCTGTTGCAAAGTTAAGATCTCCCTTTTAGAAAGAAAAAGTCACTGAAGTTTCAGGGCCCATTCTATTCATTAGCATGTGGGATAAACTGAAATTTGTGTTTTCCATGTCTACAAATTCATTCTTTTTTTTTTGTTAAAAATGTAACAGCTTTATTGAGACATAATTCACATGTCAAGAACTCACCAATTTATGATATACAACTCAATAGTTTTTGGCATGTTACATTATTATTTTTTTAAATAATGGTAAAAAAATATATATATATAATTTGCCATTTCAATGATTTTAATGTATAAGTATTAATGAATGTCTATTTCTACAATAAGATTTCCTAGTTGTTCATTCATTACAAGTATGATTTCCTTTATGTTCTAGAACAGAGATTTATTTTTATTTATTTTTTTAAAGATTTTATTTATTTATTTGACAGAGAGAGAGAGAGAAAGAGAGAGAGAGAGAGAGAGAGAGAGATATCACAAGTAGGCAGAGAGGCAGGCAGAGAGAGAAGAGGAAGCAGGCTCCCTTCTGAGCAGAGAGCCCAGTTTGGGCCTCGATCCCAGGACCCTGAGATCATGACCAGACCTGAAGGCAGAGGCTTTAACCCATTGAGCCACCCAGGTGCCCTATAACAGAGTTTTAAAAACCTTTTCTACTAATTACAACATCTGGGTGATTTTGGGTCAGTCTGAATTTAAACTCTTGAGTTTCCTCAACTGCCTAATTTTGGATCCTGGTGTGGATATTGTAATTGATTTGTTGTAGGGTTTCTCAATTATGGTATGTTTCTCTGAAGATACTGAATTTAATTTTAGCAGGTAGTTAACCTGACTGGATAGAAACTTCAAATATGACCCAGAATGGTTCTTTTCTTCCAAGTGTGGACTGCCTACATCTCTGCCTTCTTTTGTTAGTGCTGGCAGGTAATTGTTTTAATATTTTGACAAGTACTTCTCCCTATCCCCAGAAGCTTTTGGATTGATTTGACAAGAGTTTGATGATATTGCAGGGTGAATAAATAATGCATTTGGCTGCTTATCTCAGAAAACCTTTGCTAAATCCCCCAAAGCAAGAAATATGAAAAGAATTAAAGTAGTACTTTGGAGGCCTCTATTGAAATTTCTTTCCTGTATGTCATATGTGGTCAAGACAGCAGCGAAGTGTAAAAGCGAAAGATTCTCTGTGCCCTTGCCACTGTGGGGCTCAGATGGGAGTGAGGTTGTTTATTATTAATGTTTGTCATGGTATTTGTGGAAGAGAATTAAAAGTGAAATTTCCTTCAGCTAATTTCTCAGATTGCTGAAGTAACAGATGAAGAGTCAAGAATAGGGTTGTGTACACTTCAGAAGAATCTGCCTTTCGGAGCGCCTGGGTGGCTCAGTTGGTTGAGGGACTGCCTTTGGCTCAGGTGATGATCCTGGCAACCCAGGATCGAGTCCCACATCGGGCTCCCTGCTCGGCGGGAAGCCTGCTTCTCCCTCTCTCACTCCCTCTGCTTGTGTTCCCTCTCTGGCTATGTTTCTCTCTGTCAAATAAATAAAATCTTTAAAAAAAAAAAAAGAAGAATCTGCTTTTCTAGGGAAAAATAAAAGTACTCCTTACACAGTGGAAGTTAGGATCTAGGAGGCCATTTTCTTTCTTTAGGGGCACATCATTCTTTAAAAATTGGGATGTAATTAACACATAAAATTGTATTCGTTTCAGGTGTATACCAATGCTTTGACACACATGTGTATTGCAAAATGATTAACAAATCAAGTTTAGCTAACATTCATTACCTCCATAGTTAGAACTATTTTCCTTAAGATGAGAACCTTTAAGATCTACTCTCTTAGCAACTTTCAAATATACAATACAGTATTATTAAGTATATAGTCACCAAATGGTTCATTACATTCTCAACACTTGCTTATAATAGGAGATTTGTACCTTTTGATGCCTTCACCCATTTTACCACCCTTCTCCCCCTGAGTCTGGCAAGCACCAATTTGTTCTCTGTATCTATGACTTCATTTTTTAAAAATATTCCAAATTCAAGTGAGATCATAGAGTATGTCTTTCTCCAATTTATTTTACTTAGCACAGTATCCTCAAGATCAATTAATATTATTGCAAGTGGCAAGGTTTCCTTTTTTTGTGGCTAAATACATATATATATACATGTGTACATATACATGTGTATATTTATTTATTATATAAATATTTATATATCTATTCACAATTATTTTCTTTATCCATTCATCTGTCTATGAGCATAGGTTGTTTACATGTCTTGGCTATTGTAAATCATGCTGCATTGAACATGAAAGAGAAGTATATTTTTGAGAGACAGCAATTTCATTGAGATACACAGAAGTGGGAGTGCTAGATCATAAGGTAGTTCTATTTTTAATTTTTTGAGGAACTTCTATATTGTTTTTCATACAGGCTGCACCAATTTACATTATCACCAACAGTACACAAGGATTCCCCTTTCTACACCAACAATCCTCACTAACACCAGTTATTTCTTTTCTTTTTAGCCATTCTAACAGGTGTGAGGTGATATCTTATGGTGAATTTGATTTGCATCTCCCGGCTGATTAGTGAGGTTGGGCACCTTGTTATATACGTTTTGTCAATTTGTATGACTTTTTGTAAAAATATCTATTCGGATCCTCTGCCTATTTTTTTTTAATTTTTTTTTCTATTGAACTGCATGGGTTCATTACACATTTTGAATATTAACCCCTTATCAGATATATGATTTGCAGGTATGTTCTCCCTATACTATATATTACCTCTTCATTTCTTCAAATATAATTAACAGTATACAATGTTTTATTAGTTTCAGATGGACAATATAGTAATTCAACAATTCCATGCATTTCTCAGTGCTCATCAAAATAAGTGTCCTCTAAAGCCTCTTCACCTATTTCAACCATCCCTCACCTACCTCTCCTCTGGCAATCACCAGTTCATTTTCTGTACTTAAGAGTGGGTTTTTTTTGTTTGTTTGTCTCTTTTTATTTTGTCTTTTCATTTATTAAGTTTCTTAAATTTCACATATAAGTGAAATTGTATGGTACTTACCTTTCTGTGACAAGTGTGACTTATTTCAGTTAGTATTATACCCTCTAGAATCATCCATATTCTTGCAAATGGCAAGATTTCATTCTTTTTTATAGTTGATATTCCTATGCATATATATATATCACATGTATTTAAATAGATATAATACACCACATCTAAATATATATACACACTATATACTACATCTTTACTCATTCATCTCTCTATATATTATATTATATATAATATATTCTATTATATATATTATACACCACACTTAAATATTTATGTACATATACACCATTATATACATATATATGCATGTGTACATATATACACCATTATATGTGTGTGTATCTATATATGTACACATACACCACATCTTTACTTATTCATCTATAGATAAACACTGAGTCACTTCTATATCTTGGCTATCATAAACAATGCTGTAATAAACATAGAGGTGCATATATCTTTTTAAACTAGTGTTTTGATTTTCATTGAGTAAATGCCCACTAGTGGAATTGCTATAGGATACAGTAATTCTACTTTTAATTTTTGAGGAGCCTCCATACTGATTTTCACAGTGGCTGCACCAGTTTGAATTCCCACCAATAGTGCACAAGAGTTTCTTTTTCTCCACATCTTGCCATCACTTGTTATTTTTTGTGTTCTTGATTTTAGCTTTTCTGACAGGTGTGAGGTGATATCTCACTGTTGTTTTGACTTGCATTTCTTTGATGATTGGTAATGTTGAGCATCTTTTTGTGTGTCTATTAGCAATTTGTATGTCTTCTTTGGAAAAGTGTCTATTCAGGTCCTCTCCCCATTTTTAATCAAATTATTATTAATAGTAGTAGTAGTGGTGGTGGTGGTGGTGGTGGTGGTGGCGGTGGTGGTAGTAGTAGTAGTAGTATTTTGGAGTTGGATTGCATAAGTTCTTTATATATTTTGGATAGTAACCCCTTATCAAATATATCATTTTCAAATACTTTCTCCCATTCAGTAGGTTTTCTTTTTGTTTTGTTTATAGTTTTCTTTGGTGTGCAAAAGTGTTTTACTTTGGTGTAGTCCCAATAGTTTAATTTTGTTTTTGTTTTCCCTTGCCTCAGGAGATTATCCAGAAAAATGATTCTGCAGCCAATTGCTGCAGTATTTTTGTTCTATAACTACATGAACCAGAATCCATTTTATTAGTAGCTATTAATAACTCTGGTGAGTACACAGGGATCCAGCTGTCTCCACTTTTTTCCATTTCTCACTTTTCCATAAAAATAATTTAGTTAAAAGTTGTTCATTGTTTGTTGTAAAGATCCAGAAAATGCATATTCAATATGCATAGGAACCATGCTTTTGAGTGTGGAAAGGCAGACCTGATCTGCTCTAGCTTGGTATGCCTGTGGTAGTGCTAAAGACACAGAAGCCAGAGGTGGCTTCCTATTAACATGTGTTATCAGGTGCTTATTGTTGGGCTGTTCTCTGTCTAAAGCACCCAGACCTTTTTGCTGAGTACCTTCTGCCCCATGCACAGGTCTGGCTGGGCCAAGTAAGCAAGAATCTCTGCTCTGATCCCACAGATGGACTGTCTTCCTCCTCAGTCCCATAGCTCTTTCCTATCTGCATTCAGCTCTATATATAAAAAAAGAGTGCCCCCTGTAACCTTCATATTCTATTATCAGATGATAAAAATGACAGCTAAACCTAGTTTTCCTTTCAGACTTAGTTGTTAGAATTCTTACAGTCACATTTGTCAGTCAAATGTGGTCAATTTTCTGTGGTGGATCTCGTAAGCCTTGATTCTTCTGCTTCTTTATGTAATCTAATTTTCTATGAGTTGCAGCATAAAACATAATAGCATGTGTCTGTACATGGATAAGTTTGTGCATGTGGCAGTGTCAATGCCCAGGTATAGAAATGTCACCATTTTATGGCACCACTTGAGCCCAACTAGGCCCTGCCATGGCTCCCACTGCTGCTTCTGCTGCTTCCGAGCCTCAGAGTAGAAATAGGATCTTTTAGAGTATCCCTGTTTGGGGCTCAAAGCAGAAACACCTTTCTTTTTTTTCTTTTTTAAAGACACACACACACACACACACACACACACACACACAATTTACTTATTTATTTAGTTGTTTGTTCGTTTATTTATTTTAGAGGGAGAGTGAGCAGGAAAAGGAGCAGAGAGAGAGGGATGAGCAGACTCCTTGCTGAGCACATAGCCCTATACAGGGCTTTATCCCATGACCCTGAGATTGTGACCTGAACCTAAATTCAGCATCAGCAGCTTAACTGACTGAGACACTCAGGTCCCCAGAAGCATCCTTTTTTTTTTTTTTTATTAGTGTTTTTTTGTTGTTGCTGTTTTTAGTTTTGTTTTTTTTTAAATTTAATTTTATTTTTTTCAGTGTTCCAAGATTCATTGTATATGCCCCACACCCAGTGCTCCATGAAATACATGCCCTCAGTACCCACCATCAGGCTCTCCCATTCCCCCACACCCTTCCCTTCAAGACAATCAGTTTCTTTCTGTGTCCAAAGTCTCTCATTTTTCTTTTCTCTCCCAAAATTACCCTAATTCCCATTTCCTTTCCTTCTCTTACTGTCCTCTATATTACCCCTTATGACCAGAAGTAAGTGAAACCATGTGATACTTGACTTTCTCTACTTGGCTTATTTTACTCAGCATAATCTCTTCCAATCCAGTCCATGCTGCTACAAAAGGTGGATATTCATCCTTTCTGATGGGGGTGTAGTATTCCATTGTATATATACATCTTCTTTATCCATTCATCTGTTGAAGGGCACCTGGGCTCTTTCCACAGTTTGGCGATTGTGGCCATTGCTGCAATGAACATTGGGGTACATATGGCCCTTCTTTTCACTACATCTGTATCTTTGGGGTAAATACAAAGTAGTGCAATTGCAGGGTCATAGGGTAGCTCTATTTTTAATTTTTTAAGGAATCTCCACACTGTTTTCCAAAGCAGCTGCACCAACTTGCATTCCCACTAACAGAGTAAGAGGGTTCCCCTTTCTCCACAGCCTTTCCAACATTTGTTGTTTCCTGTCTTGTTAAATTTTGGCCATTCTGACTGGTGTAAGGTGGTATCTCAGTGTGGCTTTGATTTGAATTTCCCTGATAGCTAGTGATGTTGAACATTTCTTCATGTGCCTGTTTACCATTTGTATGTATTTTATGGAGAAGTGCCTCTTCATGTCTCTTGCCCATTTTTTTATGTGTTCATCTTCTTTTTGGATGTTGAGGTTGAGTAGTTCTTTATAGTTCTTGGATATCAGCCCTTTGTCTGTAGTGTCATTTGCAAATATCCTCTCCCTTTCCATGGGTTGCCTCTTTGTTTTGTTGACAGTTTCCTTTGCTGTGCAGAAGCTTTTTATTTTGATGAAGTCCCAGAAGTTCATTTTCTTTTGTCTCCTTTGCCTTTGGAGACATGTCTTGAAAGAAGCTGCTGTGGCCGATGTCAAACAGGTTACTGCATATGTTCTTTTCCAGGATTTTGATGGATTCCTGCCTCACTTTGAGTTTTTTCATCTATTTTGAGTTTGCCTTTGTGTGTGGTGTAAGAGAATGGTCTAGTTTCATTCTTCTATATGTAGCTGTCCAATTTTCCCAGCACCATTTATTGAAGAGACTGTCTTTTTTCCACTGGATATTTTTTCCTGCTTTGTTGAAGATGATTTGGCTGTAGATTTGTGGGCCCGTATCTGGACTCTTTACTCTGTTCCATTGGTCTATTTGTCTATTTTTGTGCCATGCTGTCTTGGTGATCACAGCTGTGTAATAAAGCCTGAAGTCAGGTAATGTAATGCTCCCAGCTTTGTTTTTCTTGTTCAACAATTCCTTAGAGGTTCAGGGTCTTTTTTGGTCCCATATAAATTTTAGGATTGTTTGTTCCATCCCTTTGAAAAATGTTGGTGGAATTGTGATCGGGATGGCATTGAAAGTATAGATTGCTCTGGGCAGTATAGACATTTAACAATGTTTATTCTTCTGATCCATGAGCATGGAATGCTCTTCCATCTCTTTGTGTCTTCTTCAATTTCTTTCATGAGTGTTCTGTAGTTCCTCGAGTACAGATCCTTAACTTCTTTGGTTAGCTTTATTCCTAAGTATCTTATGGTTTTTGGTGCTATAGTAAACGGAATCGATTCTCTGATTTTCCTTTCTATTTTTTCATTGTTAGTGTATAAAAACGCAATTCACTTCTTTGCATTGATTTTGTATCTTGCCACATTACTGATTTGTTGTATGAGTTCTAGTAGTTTGGGGGTAGAGTCTTTTAGGTTTTCCACATAGAGTTTCATGTCATCTGCAAAGAGAGAGAGTTTGACTTCTTCTTTGCCAAGTTGAATACCTTTTATTTATTTTTGCTGTCTGATTGCTGTTGCCAGGACTTCTAACAGTGTTGAATAGTGATAGTGAGAGTGGGCATCCTTGTCTTGTTCCTCATCTCATAGGGAAGACTGTCAGTTTTTCCCCATTGGGAATGATATTTGCTGTTGGTTTTTTGTAGATAGATTTTATGAGGTTGAGGAATGTTCCCTCTATCCCTATACTTTGAAGAGTTTTAATCAGGAACAGTTGTTGTATTTTGTCAAAAGCCTTTTCTGCATCAATTGAGAGGACCATCTGGTTCTTCTCTCTTCTCTTATTGATTTGCTCTATCACTGTGATTGATTCGAGAGTGTTGAGTCACCCTTGCAATCCTAGGATAAATCTGACCTGGTCATGGTGGATAATATTTTTTATATATTGTTGGATCCTCTTAGGAAGGATATTGTTAAGAATCTTGGCATCCATACAGAAGAATCCTTCTTAAATAAGTGCCAAGGGATGCCTCCTACTTTCTGACTCCTCTTTTCTATTTATATGGTTTCCAGTGCTGAGGTGGTATGAAAAGATTAATTCCTGAACAGGGTATGAAACTGTGTGATAATTCATTCCAAAGTTTTGATTCAGGTTGACACTTTTGCATTAAACGTGTACCATATATCAGACACTGAAAAAAGAGATTTCTGTTTTTGCATAGTGGATAAAAGAAAAGTCTGGCTAATACTGGAACAGGCACTAGAAGGGAAAGTCAAGGAATTGACTTTAAATTTAAAATTTAATTGACTGAAATTTAAGTGACTGGTTTGGCTATTTAAAATCACCCAATTATGCAACAATTTCTTTGGGTCTTTTCCCATCCCTGAGAAGTTGTGAGAATTCAAAATCTGTAAATATTCTACTCCTTTGGGTTTTTTAATTGAACTGAATTAGAGAGTAATAGACATTTTTATGCATTTCTGAGTTATTGTATTGGCAAGCTGCTGGACCAATAGTGTTCTATGGTTGCCAAAGACACCATGCACCTGCCCAGCATTGTGCCCATGTTCCCTGGCTTCTTTGGAGAGGTCAGTAGCCTGACCTCTTACTCCCCATCTCCCCCATTCCTTCTGGCTTCTCCCCCTACCCACAGCCCAGCCATTTCTTCTGACATGTCCAGAAATAATTAGGATTAGAGCAGAGATCAATTAATCAGAAACTAGAGATACGGTAGAACACATCAATGAAGCTAGAAGCTGGTTCTTTGAAAGAATTAATAAGATCGACAAACCATTGGCCAAACTCATCCAAAAGAAAAGGGAGAAGACCCAAATTAATAATATTATGAATGAAAGGGGAGAGATCACAACTAACACCCAGTAAATTGAAACAATTATCAGAAATTACTATCAACAATTATATGCCAACAAGTTTAACAACATAGAAGATATGGATACATTCCTGGAGACCTATAAACTTCCAAGACTGAAACAGGAAGACATTGACAATCTGAGTAGACCTATATGTAGTAACGAGATTGAAGCAGTGATCAAAAACCTTTCCCAAAACAAGAGCCAGGGACTAGACGGATTCCCTGGGGAATTCTACCAAACACTCAAAGAAGAAATAACACCTGTTCTCCTGAAGCTGTTTCAGAAAATAGAAACAGAAGGAAAACTTCCAGACTCTTTATATGAAGCCAGCATTACTCTAATCCCCAAACCATACAAAGACCCCATCAAAAAGGAGAACTTCAGACCAATATCTCTGAAGAATATGGATACTTTGAGCTTTGATGAACGCAGTAGCATAACACAGCCACTACTTGGTGACCTTAGACAAACTCTTTGGTTTTCCAAGCTCCACTTACACATTTATAAGATTAGGGGATGATCTGGGCAATGTCTCTGATTTCTTGGGTCCCTTACATTCTATATGACAGAGATTTCCATTTTAGACTGACCTTGGGGTGTGGTGGGGGGATGTCTGTGAAGCCTTGGAATCCATTACAGTTCCATTAGGTGGCACAGCATATCTGTATTGGCCTGAAGCTGTTGGGCTTCAACAGGTAAATACTTGACTCTTGGGTGGCAGCTCAAGCATGTTTTCACTTGTCTTATAGCCTGAAAACTCTGCAAGTACTTCACACCCACCAGAGATAGTGCTTGCCTTGCCTGAATCTGATTCATGGGAGCTGCAGTGCGGAGAGGTTTGCTTACCTCTCTGTCTTGGAATTTACCTCTATGAAAGATTTGAGGGCAGGGATGTTTGGGTTTGTTTGCTAAAATGGCAAATCTACAAATACCTGTGTAATGCATAAACAGTGAACCCAGGGAAATGTCTTTCAAGACATTTCCAAAGGATTTAGAGCTGAAAACATGTTAATATAGAATATTTTTAAAGGGAAAAGTGAAAAATTCCCACTGTGTTAATCTGAAATCCCAATTTTTAAAGAGAAATTCTCATGGCCACCATTCTTCCTATGGCTGACTCTTTTCTGAGTGTCATCCACACTTCCCAACCTGGTCTGACCTAAGGATTTCCACACAGAGGAACCCCATGCTACTGTCCTTGCCTCTCTACACCAGGTTGGAGAACCTCAGTTTATTTCCATGAATAGAGTGTAGAGTAATAAAAGCAAGCACAGGAATTTTAGTTATGGCTGGGTTTTAAAAGTAACAAATACACTGCTCCAGAGAGGATGACAAAAAAAGAGGTGAGTAAAAAATAATCAATGTTTACTTCCTATGAAAATAAAAAAGGAGCAAGTGATAAGGAAAAAAAACAAAAAACCAAAAACCAAAAAAAATTTTTTCACCCAACACAATGGAGCATAACACATAAAATCAGCCTAATCTTTGGGGCTGAAAATGGACCCTATAGGTAGACAATATAGAAAGTCTATGGCAGGGATAAAGGGGGGGGGGCTTTTGTCAAAACAAGTATTAAAAATGAAGGAGCACACCCTGAGAAGTCTGTTTATCTGTTTCCATGTTGATATTGCATGATAGTTTGCCCAGGAAAATCTCTATTTATGCCCAATGTCCCAGTGTACTTACTAACAGCACCCCATTCATTCCTAACAATATGCCAGTTTGAATGACAAATTATGAGTTTGTCTTTTCTATTACCCTAACCTACAATTTTTTTTGCTTGTATTTTTTTTTATTTTTTCAATACTCCGATCCAGTTTGCATGCTTCCGCCAAGTTGATTTTCCTCAAGCAACCTTTTACTGCATTACTCAGCTGCTTTACTATTGCTTCCAGGATAAGGTCTCAATGCTTAAGCAGGCTTTTAAGTCCTACTCACCCATTACTCAATAATTTACTGAAGGCTGGGGTGCCTGGGTGGCTCAGTCATTAAGTGTCTGCCTTAGACTCAGGTCATAATCCCGGAGTTTCGAGATTGATCACCACATCAGGCTCTTTGCTTGGTGGAAAGCCTGCTTCTCCCTCTTTCACTTCCCCTGCTTGTGTTCCCATTCGAGATGTGTTTCTCTCTGTCAAATAAGTAAATAAAGTCTTTTTTTTAAAAAATTACCAAATGCCTACTGTTTGCACAATGCTGTGCTTGCTGCAGGCTTATGTATCCTTCTCCCATCTTGCCAACCCTCTTCAGAAGAGCCCATGGTTCAGGGGTGCCTGGGTGACTTAGACATTAAGCGTCTGTCTTCAGCTCAGGTCATGACCCTGGAGTCCTGAAATGGAGCCCCACATCAAGCCCCACATTAAGCCCCTCATCAAGCCCCACATCAGGCTCCCCACTCAGTGGGAAGCCTGCTTCTTCCTCTCTCACTCTCCCTGCTTGTGTTCCCTCTCTAGCTGTGTTTCTCTCTGTCAAATAAATAAGTAAAACCTTTAAAAAGAAGAAAAGAGCCCATGGTTTCCTCCACGTTTCTGACTTTTTCCAGTCCTACCCATCCTTCAAGGCTGAGCTCAGGTGACATTTCACTCTGACCACTTGACCTGTGCTGCTCTTCTTCCCTCTATCTGCCCTATCACTTATTCCTTAAGTTTTTCCATCCCTCCAACTTCCATACATAGATTTGATTTTAAGAAATTGTGTCTTTTTAAAAAAAAGATTTTATTTATTTGACAGAGAGAAACACAGCCAGAGAGGGAACACAAGCAGGGGGAGTGAGAGAGGGAGAAGCAGGCTTCCTGCCAAGGAGGGAGCCTGATGTGGGACTCGATCCTGGGTCTCCGGGATCATGACCTGAGCTGAAGGCAGTCGCTTAACCAACTGAGCCACCCAGGTGCCCTGAAATTGTGTCTTTTAACTTAAGTGATTGTTAAGGAAATAACCCCAATATAATGGAGTAAGTGCAATGATGTTTCTTTCTTTCAGACAGTTATTTTCCAGAGGGGAAGGCTGTGGGGTTGGTGGGGTGGCTCTGCCATTTTCAGCATATGACTATTGAGATGGCTGCTCTCTTTTTCATTTCTAACCCATAAGAAGAGGATAAGAGAGAACCAAGACTTCATCGAGACTGGTCAGAGTTTTACAGTTTATTTCTGCTCATGACCTATTGCCCTTAACTTAGTCACACATTCATACCCAGCTACAGAGGAGGCTTAGGTATATTTTTTATGTAGGGTCCATTTGTCTAGCTAAAACTCTGGTAATAGTACTTACCAGTAACAATAGTACTTCTTGGTAATAAAAAGAAGTACTTGGAAATAGTACTTCTCAGTAACAATACTGAGAAGAAGGGAGTGCTGGAGGACAATAACCAGTTTCTTACACAGTATTCATTTAAAATTTACCTCTTTATTACAACTGAGATTAATATAATATTACATGTGAGTTGTACCTTCTCAAGAAAAAAGGAAAAGTAAAATAAAATTTCTTTCTCTGGCTAGAGACTAAGATTCTCAACCACAGAAAATTTTCTCATTCTTTTCAAAGAGCTTGTAAAAAGTATCAGACAGTTTATGTTAAAACAATATTCTATTGATTAATACTGTTATCCATGCATTTTTATACTTGTGAAAAAGTAGACATTTGATTCTTGTTTATTTGTTTATTGTTAAAGATCTTGTTTATTTTTTGACAGAGAGAAAGCAGGTCTCCCACAGAGCAGGAGCTCAATGCGGGACTTGATCCAGGGACTCCAAGATCATGACACTTAATGACTGAACCACCCAGGTGCCCCTTGATTCTTATTTAAATTTAACTAGTGATTGCATTGTCTTAATGCTTATACTTACTTAAGGTAGTCACTGGAACTGCTGTGGCACAATGTGTTAAAATATCAGTGTGGGCATTGCATTGATTTTGGTTTCCTTTCTGCATCGATGTGGTGGGCTTTATTCCTGCTTTGAGAGTATTGGTCTTTCCTCAGCATTTCTCCTGACCTCACCATCTTTTTTTATCTAGTATGACCACTATTTTCCATGTTCAAGATATAATCTTTAAATACTCTGTACAGAAAAAAAGGATTGTGAAAGGGATTAAGATGCTTTTTTATAGTCTTAAAAAAACCTATCTAAAATTTTACTATATACTGTATGATGTACAGTATGCTATGTATGTACTATATATTGGCTATTGGCTACTTGATTTTAAATTTAAAAAAATAATTTAAAAAAACCCTAAAAGGTCTGGGATGAGATGGGCAACAATATCAGGTTTTAATTGTGGGCATTATATATGTCTGATACAATTAAAACATGGGAGCATCAATCTTTGTCACACAACGACTCTGATGTTTCTAGGTCATATGCAAGCCTTACTTCAATGGAACGTTTTAAGCTAACCTTGGAAAAATGTTGGTACTAGAGCAGTTTTGGAGACTGATATTAGAGTCTCCTTTTCATACTTTGCCTTTTGCTATGTGCTTGGATCTAAATAAAAGGTTGAAGTTAAGATCTGATTGGACCATTCACTCCACTTGAAATTAGAGTAGTAGTACTAGATATTTTCTTGACCCCAGCAGGAGGTACTTGTGGGCAGTTTGGGGCATTAAGTCCAGCTTTAGTCTTTGAGGCTAGTTGAGTTGGAGATCAGCATTAAGGCAGAATCCAAGGAAAAGACAGTATCCACACTTCTTCCCAGATATCCTTTGCACTTAGAAGATACCTGGATTTTTAACTTCTTAAGCACTGTTGATTTACAAGAACAGTCTTGGGCCATTCTCTTGGACCCTCAGAGCTCCTGGCATCTAGGAACTCTTGCTGTCAAGACTCATGATAATTTATGATGATCTGGGAATGTTTGCTTTTTCACTGTGTGCAGGTATGTAAATGTGTGTATTTGGGGATATGCTTAGTTCAGTGGTTACATGAGCTCTGTGTACCAACATTTCTTTGGATTCCTCCTTAGGGATTCTGCATCTTCTGCAGCCAGAGCATGTTTTCTGATTCTTGTTTTAAAATGATAACTGAAATTTTAAAGTACCATTGTTTCCCATTAAAATCTCTGTAAAGATTATTGGACTTTGTAATTGTTACATACTTAAAATAATTAATTAAATCAAAATCTCCTTTATTAACTTTTTGCATTTTCTTTTATAAAGTAATCAGATTGAGCTCTCTAGTTATTTAGTGTTAGGATATGAAATTTATAAATACCACCTTTGAACAAAAGAACTAACCCACAGAAAATGAGAAAAATTTACTGCATGGAAAATTTTGAATATATATATATCTTTTTAACCTAAATGTTGAGACACATGTTAATAAAGGATCCCAGGAGACTACATGATTAATTATTGCCCTGGCTCTCATCTGAGCTCCTTGAAGCTTGTAACTCTGTCATTTATCCCTCAATTCCTAGAGCTCATCTCAGAAGTTGGCCCAGCCCTGGTGGTCAGGGTTTATATCCAAAAACAGATTTGGGCTTCCCTTGCTTAGACTTTCAGGTGGTAAAAATATTTTCTTATTATTAGTAGATATATTAATTTATTACTAGTATTCATATTTTCTCAAGTGCATACATCATCATTTATATAATCATTGAAGTGATTTGTTGTAAGAACACTTTGACTTCTCTTTTTTCCAGAGTATTGTGAGATTTTAGTTGGTCGGTGTTCTCATGTATGAGAATAGGGCATGATTCCTCATCTGTTTCTGATTCTCATGGGTCTTAGAAGGCCAGGCAGAGTCCCATCTGTAAAAATGGAAACTCCTGTGAAAATGCCCAAGGGCTCACTTTTAAGGTGTCTCCGGGAGGTCTCAGCTATTGATGACCCAATCAAAATCACCCAGTCTTATTGGACATCTGTTTGTCCTCAGAAGGGCTTATTCTGATTCTCTTGACTTCAGTCACTGAGAAAGTATTGGATTCTAATATGAGACAGGAAAAGCACTAAACAAAGGAAAATATCTTTCATTTTTGGTAACAGCTTTTGCACTATACTCCCTCATTGCTTTATGTTTACTGTGCTTTGTGTTGGTCTATATTACAGGTGCTCTATATACCTAGCTCATAGACTCATTAAATGAATGCTTAATAAAAGGCTTAAAAATAATACTTTTATCCCCTGGCTTAAAAGTATTGCATATTTACTGTTGTAAAGTCCAAAATAGCATAAAGAAGAAAATAGCAAGTTGTTAATCTCACCATTCAGAGATAATCAATCATATTTGTTTATTTCCATTCAAATTTTTAATATGTATGTATATATTTATAAAACTTTGTGTTGTATTTTCCTCCCCACTTTATGTGTATAAACATTTTCCCATGCCAACAAAACACTTTCAGTACTGTCTGGATACTGTATGATTTCCTTAAGTTATCAAGCCTAGGATACATGCATCACTTGTGGTATATAAGGCTATTTTAGCTAGCATACCAATGAATATTTTTATTCTAACAGTAATATATTTTGTATTTCTCTTAATATCTATTTGAGAAAATATCTAATTACTATGTAATCCTGTTACATCCTGGATATTATTGCTTAGAATAAAGCTAAGTAAAAAGAAAAACAATTGGTTTAAAGTAGATTTAAAAGAAAATTGTTGAAAAAGCAAAAGCCCAAGTTGATTATGAGTGTAGAAAAATTGTGAATGACTGAAGTCTAGAAAGCAATGTTTTTAATGATTTTCTTTTTGCCAGTTAAGTGGCTACCATGTTTAGCTTCAATATATCATACTAGAGTGAATAACTGTGTACATAGCTCTTTCTTATATTTGTAATTATTTCTTCAGGATGGGTTCCTTAAGGTAGGATTCTAAGATTAAAAGTCAAATTATGAATAATAATCCTGATCCAGGCTCCACAACAGCAAAATCATATAAAAATTTTACCTCTTAGTTTCCCAACACTTTTATCAATGAAGGATTTAAAAAAAATCAAAGTCCTAATACATAGGATCAACAAAGAAATGCAAATCAATTGAACATATCCCCAGAGATCTTTGATCTCTCTAAGTCCTACCTCAATTATGTATCTGATGGTAGGAGCTCTGTCAGGTACAACTGAAAGAATCTGACAGATGAAACAGATACCTGTGGGTCATCTACTCCCTCTTATCACATGTCATCAGAAGGGCTGGATAGAAAGCATGGGTCATGGAGGTATGACACAATGTCCAATCAAGGCAATCTGGGACCAGCAGAGTAGAGCCAGGAATCAAGACTTGGCACGAGACCTTTCCTGGTAATCAAATCAAATGAAAAGCCTGATTACAGAGGTGCAACCACAGAAGAAAAGCATGATGTCCATGGGACATTTTCATTTTATTCCTGATTTGCCAAATGGATAATTTTTAAGTGATACCAAATAAGAAAGAAGAGGCTCAAATGATAATCCAGATTATCAGAGAATTACAAATAGATTATTCTCTGGGCAGAAAGTAATTACTTGGGGTGGAGGAGCAAGATGGCAGAGGGGTAGGAAACCTAAATTTCATCTGGTCTCAGGAATTCAGCTAGATAGTTATTAAATAATTATGAACACTTACAAACTCAACAGATAGAGGAAAAGATTAGCAACAATTCTATGAAAAAAGTGACCACTTTCTGGAAGGTAGGATGTGCACAGTGGTGAATCTGAGGTGATAGTTGGGAAGATAGAACGTGGGGGAAGGGATCCTCCATCAACTGAGTACCCAGCAAGTGATAGAGCAGTGGAGCACAAAATCATAACTTTTAGAAGTCTGCTTCAGTGAGGGACATCACTCCAAAGGCTAAGGCGGGGGGGGGGGGAGATTCTTGCTGGGACAGTGTGGTCTCAGGACCTTCAATGACTGGGGGTGCCTGAGTGTGGTATACCAACCAATACTGGAGTGGGGAAGTTGCCTGCAAAGATGGAGTTGAAGAGTGGATTTTCAGCTTGGGGTTGCCATAAGCCATGACCCATGGAACAGCTGGGCCACTGCTCTTCAAGCAGGGACCCAACAAGTGGCTGATTCGGGGAGACTCCCCTTTCTCCCCCAAGAGAAGTGGCACAGCAATGCACAGAGCAATCTACTGGGTTTGAAATTCCAAACAGGGCCCTGTGCTAGAGGTACAAATGCTTGGTCACAGGCTGGGTGATCATGGGGTGTGGCCAGAGACCAGGGAGAGAGGAATGATTGACTGCTTTTCTCTGAAGGTGCACTGAAGAGTGGGGCCTTGAGTTCACGTCTCTTCTGGAGCCAAAGATTGGGAGGCTACCATTTTTATTCTTGTCCCCCAAAGCTGCATGGAAAGCTTTCAGGGAGCAAAAGCTACTGAAGACAAACCCAAGCAGATTAGTTAGGACCTTGGCAGGGGGGTGCAATTCTGCCTCAGGCAAAGACATTTGATAACCACTGTAACAGGGCCCTCCCTGAGAAGATCAGCAAGAACATTCAGCCAAGACCAACTTTACCTATCAGTGAGAACTGCAAAACTCCAGCACATAGAATTCATGGCTTTATTACCATGATTCTTTACTCTTTCAAATTTAATTTTTAAATTTTTCTTTCTTTTTTTCTTTTTTCTTTTTCTTCTTTCCATTTTCAACCAATTTTTTAAAATAATTTATTTGATTTTTTCAGTGTTCCAAGATTCATTGTTTATGTACCACACCCAGTGCTCCATGCAATACGTGCCCTCCTTAATACCCACTACCAGGCTCACTCATCCCTATACTCCCCTCCCTTCCAAAACCTTCAGTTTGTTTCTCAGAGTCCAAAGTCTTTCATGCCTCGTCTTCCTCTCTGATTTACTCCAGTTCACATTTCCTTTCCTTCTCCTAATGTCCTTCATATTTACTCCTTATACTCTCTGCTTAGCTTATTTGACTCAGCAGAATCTCCTCCAGTCCTATCCAGGTTGATACAAATGTTGGATATTCATCCGTTCTGATGGAGGCATCATATTCCATTGTATATATGGACCATATCTTCTTTGTCCATTTATCTGTTGAAGGGCATCTTGGCTCTTTCCACAGTTTGGTGATTGTGGTCATTGCTGCTCTGAACATTGGGGTACATTTGGCCCTTCTTTTTACTACATCTGTATCTTTGGGATAAATACTCAGCAGAGCAGTTGCAGGGTCATAGGGTAGCTCTATTTTTAATTTTCAAGGAATCTCCACACTGTTTTCCAAAGTGGCTCCACCAACTTGCATTCCCACCAACAGTGTAAGAGGGTTCCCCTTTCTCCACATCCTTTCCAACACTTGTTTCCTGTCCTGTTAATTTTGATCATTCTAACTGGTGTAAAAGTGTTAATTAAATGTGGTTTTGATTTGAATTTCCCTGATAGCTAATGATGATGAACATTTTTTCATGTGTCTGTTAGCCATTTGTATGTCTTATATGGAGAAGTGTCTGTTCATGTCTTCTGCCCATTTTTTTAAAGATTTTATTTATTTATTTATTTGACAAAGAGAGATCCCAAATAGGCAGAGAGGCAGGCAGAGAAAGAGGGGGGAAGCAGGCTCCCCACTGAGTAGAGACCCTGATGTGGGACTCTATCCCAGGACCTGGAGATCATGACCTAAGTTGAAAGGCAGAAGCTCAACCCTCTGAGCCACCAGGTGCCACTTCTGCCCATTTTTTGATGTGATTATCTTTTTTGGGGGGTATTGAATTTGAGGAGTTCTTTATAGATCTTGGATATCAGCTCTTTGTCTGTAGTGTCATTTGTGAATATCTTCTCCCATTCTGTGGGTTGCCTCTTTGTTTTGTTAACTGTTTCCTTTGCTGTACAGAAGCTTTTTATTTTGTTGAAGTCCCAAAAACTCATTTTTGCTTTTGTTTCCTTTGCCTTTGGAGACATGTCTTTTTTTTTTTTTTTTTTTTTTTTTTTTTTTTTTTTTTTTTTTTTTTTTTTTTTTTTTTTTTTTTTTTTTTTTTTTTTTTTTTTTTTTTTTTTTTTTTTTTTTTTTTTTTTTTTTTTTTTTGGAGACATGTCTTGAAAGAAATTGCTGTGGCCGATGTCAAAGAGGTTACTGCCTATGTTCTCCTCTAGAATTTTGATGGATTCCTGCCTCACATTGAGCTCTTTCATCCATTTCAAATTTATCTTTGTGTATGGTGTAAGATAATGGGTAAGTTTCATTTTTCTATATGTATCTGTCCAATTTTCTCAGCATCATTTTTTGAAGAGAGTGTCTTTTTTCCACTGGATATTTTTTCCTGCTTTGTTGATGATTACTTGACTTGTGGAGCATAAGGAGTAACATGGAAGACATTAGGAGTAGGAAAGGAAATGTGAATTAGGGTAAAATAGAAGGGAGAGTTGAAGCATGAGAGATTGTGGTATCTGAGAAACAAACTGAGGGTTTTAGAAGGGAGGGGAGTGAGGGGCTGGGTGAGCCTGGTTGTGGGTAATAAGGAGGGCATGTATTGCATGGAACACTGTATGGTGCATAAACAATGAATCTTGGAACACTGAGAAATAAAATAAATTATTAAACAAACAAACAAAAAAAAGAAATGGGCAGAAGACATAATGAGCAGACATTTCTGCAAAGACATCCAAATGGCCAACAGACACATGAAAAAGTTCTCAGCATCACTTGGCAGCAGGGAAATACAAATCAAAACCTCAATGATATACCACCTCACACCAGTCAGAATGGCTAAAATTAACAAGTTAGGAAACAACAGACATTGGTGAGGATGTGGAGAAAGGGGAACCCTCCTCCACTGTGGGTGGGAATGCAAGCTGGTGCAATCACTCTGGAAAGCAGTATGGAGGTTCCTCAAAAAGTTGAAAATAGAGCTACCCTATGATCCAGGAATTGTACCACTGGGTATTTAGCCCAAAGATATAAACATAGTGATCCAAAGGGGCACATGTACCCCAGTGTTTATAGCAGTAATGTTCACAATAGCCAAACTGGAAAGAGCGTAGATTTCCATTAACAGATGAATGGTTAAAGATGTAGTATATACACACACACACACACACACACACACACACACACACACACGACTATTATGCAGCCATCAAAAAAGGAAATCTTGCCATTTGCAATGACATGGATGGAACTAGAGGGTATTATGCTAAGTGAAATAAGTCAATCAGAGAAAGACAATTATCATATGATCTCACTGATATGATGAATTTGAGAAACAAGGCAGAGGATCATAAGGGAAGGGAAGGAAAAATGAAACAAGATGAAACCAGAGAGGGAGACAAACTATAAGAGACTCTTAATCTCAGAAAGGGGGCTGGGAGGGCTGGGGTGGCTTAGTGATGGACATTGGGAAGGGTATGTGCTATGGTGAGTGCTGTGAATTGTATAAGACTGATGAATCACACACCAGTACCTCTGAAACAAATAATACATTATATGTTATATATATATTTTTAAAAAAGAGAAAGAACTCTGTCAATGGCAGCACACAAGTTCAAGTGCTTGAGGTGTGGATTAATTTTTGAACTTTTAGGGAATCCAGAAGTGGCAGCTGGGGCTGACTTAGATGGACAAAATAACTATGGGACAATAGGGCAATGTGTCAGCAAAGGATAGAATAAAATGAACTGACACATATGGTGATACTTCCAACAAATCCCTGAGTGTGGCCTTATAAAATGAAGATCTCAAGCTGAGCCAACCTGCCATAGATACCTCATGTGACAGATCTGGTTAACTCTTCTCCAATATACATCTTCCCATTTTTCTTTTTGGAAACTCTGTTTGGTTGTTGGACACATGGTTATCCATCTACAGATTACATTTTCATGTCTGCTTGCAGCTAGTTGTGGCCAAGTGGTAAAGTCTGATCCAGTGAAATGTGAGTGGAAATGAGGCCATCTTAGATTTCCTTTCTGTTTCTTCTGTGTTAGTTGGAAACCAGTGATGCTTAGAACAAACTTGTAAGCCAGGTGCTGTGGGCAGCTTCACACATTGTACCGGATCATTACCTAAGAGAGAAATAAACTATCCTACTTGGAGAATCACTGTTACAACAGCTTAGTTTGTATCTAGCTAATATCCTACAATAGCCACTAATTTGGCATAAATATATGCTCACTAGCAGTAGATAGTGTGTAAAACTTCACATGTGGCTTTTGAAGCACTATTTTTCACAAGTGGTCATTAATCCAATTCTAGACAAGGGAATTTCTAATGCCTGAGGGACTGGAAAGAAAAGGCAGTTGTTCTGGTCCAAATTATCAAAGGAAAAGCTTCGTTGAATCCTTAAAATCAAGCAAAAACCTTCCATTATGCTTTATTATTTGGGTGAATCACAGGGACAGGTGGGGTTTATTTAGTCCTCTTTCCTTTCCTCATCTGCTGAAATAGATGCAACAAAGTCATACTGTTCGGCAAGCAGAGTAGAACTGTCCACACATTAGGAAACCAGCTGTACAACTGGTGTACAAAGGTTTATGCTTTCATTTTTTTTTTTTTTACTTTGTTGTTGTTTCATGACTTCATTTACAAATTCAGAGACTCTGGTATTTAGAAGAGCAAATTGATGGGAGGTAATCACAGGATAACCAACTGGATTTGAGGATAGTCTGGACAATACTCTCTGCTTCCTCACTCAGCCTCAGAGCTTCCCTTAGAGACAGCCACTTTCCCCTCCTGCATTTTCTCTTGCCTTCTCTCCATCTTAGGCATTGCCTAAGTGTCATAGCCTTATGTTTGGGAGGAGTGGCAACACAACTGCTCCGGAAAAGATGGACCAAATTCCAAGGTGAGTGGGGATGATTATTTCCTACTTTTACAGTACTATGATATTAATAATAAATAATTATAATAATTTAATACTGTTACCATTCTCTACAATCAATATTTCTTAGAAAAGGGAAAGATTTCTTTTGTTTGCCTAAAATAATAAAATTACTTTAGGAAAATTCTAATTCTTTTTAGGAAATTCTCTTTAGGAATTCTCTTTAGGAAAAAGTTGATAGATTTCTATTTTATTGACAATTAGGCTACTCAAATTTCTTTATCCTGCTAGGTCTATTTCCAGGGATGGAATGAACTTCTAAATGCATATACATTCTGTTTATTTTACATATATTACTAACTTTGTAAAATATAGCAAGAAAGAAAAAGAATTGTTTAAACATATAATTGGAAGTCAGAAGACAGAGATCAGGTCTTTCTATTTGTAAACATGGCAAGTTAAAATATAAAATGCATATAAGGGTGTCTGAGTGGCTCAGTGGGTTAAAGCCTCTACCTTCAGCTCAGGTCATGATCTCAGGGTCCTGGGATTGAGGCCCACATCAGGCTCTCTGCTCAGCAGGGAGCCTGCTTCTTCCTCTCTCTCTGCCTGTCTCTCTGCCTATTTGTGATCTTTCTCTCTGTGAAATAAATAAAATCTTTAAAAAATGCATATAACCCCATCCTTATAGGCTGTTAACAGATCAAACCTAATCACATATCAAGAATGAAATTAACTGTCAATGCTATGTGACATTAATTACTCCTATTGTGTAGGGCTTGGTCTTTGCCTTTCTTGCTGCTCTATGTTCCTGTAGGATAGTGGTTTTAAAAGAGTGGGGAGGAGCTCTTATAAACAGGAAAAGTCTTTTGTTTATTTATTTACTATTATTTATTTATTTACTTACTTACTTATTGTCTCACTGTTTTGCTCTTTTTTAGCCATAAGATTTGGTCTCTTTTGCAATTAACATTAAAATAGATTTTTCTGTTTCTCAAAAGTGCATTATTTTGTAAAAAAAAAAAAATTAAAAAGCACCACTGTAAAAGAGTTCCTTGTATGTCTTTAGTATCTGTAAACCACCTAACTGCCCTCCCTCCTTAGCCCAGAAAAAAATGTTTGTGAAAATATGGATGTAAGTTGTTTTGGAGAGAGGTCTCCAACCCTGAATTCTCAAAGGATTCCGGACCTTCAGAAGATTAAGGATCACTCAATTTCAAGTTTCAGCTGAGTTCTCTAACAATGATCCAGGTTCACACACTGCTATACCAACAGATCTGAATTTGTTGATTAGATTTCTTTCTATAAATGAGAACTAGTATTACATGCAACAAATCATTTGGATGAGAGACTGAATAGTCACAGTCTCTTTTATTAAATGTGACAAGACCCTAAATTCTCAATGCCTGACTTCCAGATGTCCCTTCTACAAATAGCAGCCAGACTCAAGAAACTTTCCTCTCTACCATTGTCTCTTGGAGTTGCTTTTACTTTCTCTTTCTCCCTCTGTCCTATTGCTGCAGGTGCTGCATGTATTTCTAGACAGCTTTCTCTCTTGCCTTCTCAACTCTCCCCCCCAACCCTGGACTCAGCATCCTGATTGGTCCCAGTACCAGTCAGAGACTGGATTGTGATCCAGGCTGAGAAGTCTGGGACAGATTGTACTTGTCTCCAAAGCAGTGTGTCTGGTGGTAAATAGAAGCAGCCGCTTCCATGCCCTTCCTCAAGAAGGGGTAGCAAGACCTAAATCAGCTGTTCCAGTGTTGTTGCTTCATGATCCTGGCAGGCTCCAGGTGAAACAGGAAAAACTTCACATGTGCTTCTGTACAATACTGACTCCATGAGCAGAGTGGTTGCTTTCATAACTGAAGTATTTAGGCTTTCTCATGGGTGTATATGGTAATGGCTCAAAAAATTATGTTTGGACTTGAAAGACATACTTATTTTTTAAGTTGAACTTTCTTCATGGCTGTACCCACATCTTTTAGTGTTAATGCTTTATTTTTTTTTCCATTTGAGAGTAGTCATTTATTAACTGACCAGATTTCAAAAATAATCATGGTAGATGCTTTAGTTCATCCTTCTAATAAGCCTACTGATCTGGTTTTCCCTGTTGCCAGCATCTCTACTTTCTACAAAATGGGTGATCTTTTCTTCATTACCCCTCATGGAGAAGATAACTTGAAGGGCCATAAAAAGTTTGCTTCTTTGAAACATTTTCCAACAGTATAGATCTCATGAATCAGACCCTCCATGCAGATGATGTTATATTTACCTAGAGATCAGGCAATCAATGTGTTATCTGTCAGGACAATTCCCTTCTTATTTATTTTGCCATAACCACACTTGTAGATCAATTTATTCACCAACTTCAGGTTTGGGTACCCCACACTATATATGGTTCCTCAATCCTTAACATGTTAACTGAAGCTTTTTTGAGCTTAACAAAGGTGCCATTGAAGATCTGGCCAAGGTGAAGAAACTGCAACACCTTTTGAACCTTTGGGCTCACACCATTGATAGCTCTGATCCTGATGACAAATGCCAGTTTGGGTTCCACAGGTATGTAGAAGTTGCCAGCTTTTCTGGCCATCCTCACCATTTGAATTTCACATCTGTACATCTGCCTATATTCCTTGTGGTAATGCTTAGCTTTTTCATAGATAAGCTTCCTCCTTGCTTTTCAAAGTATCTTTTGAGGAAATTTCTTCCTCAGACGTTTGATCTTCAACTCTGTGAAATTCCTTCACTTCTTTTTAAGGGTTTCTGACACAGTAGGAACCTTCTTTTTCTTCTCTTCTGCACCCTCCATGGTTCCAGCCAGAAAAGAGCATGCTGATGCTTTAGTGTTAACTCAATTTAGAGTTTCAACAGAGCCAAAACATACAGTAAAGGATAATAGAAAGAACATTGATTTGAAGGTCCCACCCTCCTCTTCATAAGGGTCCTCATGCCCTCAGCTGGTGTAAGGATGGATTCAATGTAGAGTTTGAACTTTCTACATGGCTGAAGCCTGGGGCTAGTCAACATTGCATGTCACTGTTTTGGTGGGGGTGGTGGGGTTCCAGGGACAGAAATATCTTTCTATGGGAAAAGGTGTTCCCCCATTTCCTTATCCCTTAGGAAGTGAATGATGGTTTGTTCAGATTGGAATATGAAAAAAGGATTGCTTGGGGATATGGAGGCAAAACCGAGGATACAAAGGCTAGGTTAGGAGTCCAGGAGGGAGCTCCTTCTTCATGAAAGGTGGATATTTTGTTTGACACAAGGGATATCCAAGTTCACTAGAAATGTACCACTCTCCTACCTATAATATAATTCTCTTTGAAATTGTCTTGTTTTAGGAATAGAAACATTTGCATACATGATATCAATACTGGGGAGACCCTCAAAGGAGGGGCTTCATTCTGACTCATCTTTGGTCAGATGAGACAAAACCTCATATTTAAGAAATTACTCTCTAAGATCCTAAACCATAATAACTGGAGGCTTGCCAGAATGAAGGAGACATTTGGGAAATATCTTTTGATGCTAGGGCACTCCCCTGAAAGAGATAACAAAACTGTCACTTCTCATAGCTCAGAGTAATGGTTTTTGCTCCCACAGATAAGGAGGGATACCTTTGGATTGTTTGTAAATCCCTTCCTGAATAGAACACATTTATCTTTAGAAAAATCCCCTTGTTTTCTTTTTGTAGTTGGATGGCACATAAAATGTCTGGCCAAGACATACAATGACTTGCTGTTTTTTTTTTTTTTTTTTTTTTTTTTTTTTTTTTTTTTTTTTTTTTAAATTTTTTTTAAGATTTTATTTATTTGACAGAGAGAAACACAGCCAGAGAGGGAACACAAGCAGGGGGAGTGAGAGAGGGAGAAGCAGGCTTCCTGCCGAGCAGGGAGCCCGATGTGGGGCTCGATCCCGGGTCTCCAGGACCATGACCTGAGCCGAAGGCAGTCGCTTAACCAACTGAGCCACCCAGGCGCCCCTGACTTGCTGTTTTGACTCAGTACCAAGAGAAGCTCTAGAGGCAGCAATGAGGGAAGGAGAGATGGACTATTACCAAAGGTAGGGGCAGGAAAGGGAGAGAAAGAAGGGAAGGTGAGGAGGGAAGGTGTTAGGAATGTTCTTAAAAGGAAATATCCTGAACTTACATGGCTTCTTTCTCATTACTGGGAGGCCTGTGAGATCAAAATTTTGGTGAGTTTGGTTTGAGGTGTGAGGCTGCTTCACTTTACTCTGAGTCAGTGAAGAATTTCTGAAAAGAAGACCCAGGATGTCCAAAGACAGAGGGGAATGACTTTCTGCCATAAGAATGTAAGAAGCATAAATGGATGATGGCTGTGGGAAGAAAAACAACGGGTTTATTTATTAAGTGACAGAGTAGAAGTAGCTTTTTATAACAAAAAATAGAGAAAGAGAGTGACCAGTAACTGTTTTCAGGAGGGTGACAGGAAATGTGGTTTGGCTTTTCCTTGGGCTAGGTAGGAAGGGAGAGGACAGGAGGGTTTGGGGAAAGATGCCACTGCAATCCCAAACTTTCCCTTCTAGTTCTCTGCCCCAAGAAGAGTTGGGGATGAGAAGGAAAGGCAAAACAAAAGGCAAACAAGATGTAAAATGCAAGTCAACTAATACAGGCTATGGATATAAAGGCAGCCTCTTTATTTTCAGCCTTTTTGACTGGACAATCTCTCCACTTTACTTGAACACAACCTGGCTCTACTTTTAGAACAATGCATGTCCTACAACCCATTGAAGAAGATATCTATTATTTTTCCTCATCTCTGATCCAGTGCCATCAGTGTATGTCCCAGCACCTCACTGAGGCTATTCTCAACAAGGTCATGGTGACATCTCTCTCTGTCTCTCTACTGTGGTGATTTCTTCTTTTCCTTTGACCTTACTTTTCCTTCTCGTGACCCTTACATACTAAAATTTATCAGTAATTTGCCTTAGGCTTGCTTTCCTTACTTGCAACCCTTTCTTCAGGCAATTTCAGATGTTTTTATCATTTCAGTTATCATAAATTTTTCAATAACTGCAAAATTTATATTTATATTTTGAACTCCAAATCTATTTGGAGATAGCTTTGACATATTAATCTGAACATATCTAAAACTGAGTTCATGATCTTTTCCCCAAACTTGCACTTTCCACAGTATTAGTATTCTCTTTCTCAGTAAATGGTACCACTAGCCACTCAGCTCCTCATGTTAAAAACCTCAAATAATTTCTGACACCTTCTTCTCCTGAACCTTCACTGTCAACCAGTTCTCAAGTTCTGCCATTTCTATCTTCGGATAGTTATCTTAAATTTTCCAGTTGTTTTTCTTACAGCCATCATCATAGGTAAGCCACTGTCATAGGCAAACCACCATCATCTCTTATTTTGAACGTTTTACTCATACTTATTATCATGCCAAGTCACTTGCCTTTAGGATAAAGTAAAATCCTTGCTGTGGCCTCGGGGTCTCTCTTTGGTCTGATCTGTGTCTCATCTTTGCCACTCTCTTCTTTTTGTGTGTTTTTTTAAAATATTTTTTTGAAGATTTTATTTATTTATTTGACAGAGAGATCACAAGCAGGCAGAGAGGCAGGCAGAGAGAGGGGAGGAAACAAGCTTACTGCTGAGCAGAGAGCCCAACACAGGCATCAATCCCAGGACCCTGAGATCATGACCTGAGCCGAAGGCAGAGGCTTCAACCCACTGAGCCACCCAGGCACTCTCTTTTTGTGTTTTAAGGGTCCAATGATCCTAGACTTCCTTCAGTTCCCTGAACTTGAGCATATAAAAATGTAACCTGATATAAGTTTCAAGATGAGAGGCTTAAACTAGCTACCATGAAGAATGTGGAGGAAATGGAAGACTCCTAGTTTTCAGAGTTGGTTGCCAGAAAGTACTTTCGAATCTTTTCCCTTAGAAGGTTCCTACAGAAACGTTTCCCCTTTGAACACTTAAGATAGACCTTTATCTATCTAAAATGATTCAAAAACATGCTTGACTTCCAGGATAGAGGGGTTCAAATGGATCAGATAATTTTTCAAGGGGTCTTTTTTGACCTATCATGATTCCCACTGTATCTTTATATTTTTTTTTTTAAATTAGCATCTTGTTCTTAATTCACTAGATCATATCACCTTCCAAGTAACTCTTCAGACCTGGTCGCTACCATCACTTTCTTAGCACACTTGCAAGGATGACAAAGGCATGCTTTTAATAGGCTATAATGTAAATTCCTACTAGAAATATAAAAATCACAAGAGCTTGTCCTGAGTGACTTGCTGATTATTACTGGAAGAGAGCATGACTAATGCAAGAACAGATGTTTTTAAAAAATAAAAGGTCACAAGCATTTTCAGACTATGAAAACATTTATTTATATAGTGAATTTGCATCTGGATTTCTTTGTCTCAGCCTTGATCTCCATATCTTATGCACATGCAAGAAATGGCTGTTGTCAGAAACATTAACTACCCATGCATAAGAGATTCAATAGAAATGGTCAGAATGGATCAAAGCTCCAATGGAAGTGAATGAAAACCACCAGATATTACAAATTATTAGAGACCATTGAAATAAAATTGGTTATGTACATAAAAAATTGAAAATAAATAACTTTTCCCCATGAGCTAACAAGCTGCAATAATTAATCTTGAGTTGCTGTTAGGTCAGATAATAATCCCCAGGTCTTTTTTAAAAGCAAGTAGCAAAGATACATACTTTAAATGGTGCAGTCATATGGAAAAGAGTTTGGCAGTGTCTTAAAGTGTTAAAAATAGGTTTACTATATAACCTAGCAATTTCAATCGTGAGTATCTACCCAAGATAAATAAAAACATTCAAAACATATGTTCACACAAAGACTTGTATGCAAATGTTTATAGCAGCATTATGCATATTGCACCCCAAAAAGTGGAAAAAATCCAAATGCCCATCAACTGGTGAGTTACTGAACTGCTATACTCATTCAATGGACTATTGCTCAGTCATTAAAAAGTGAATGAAATACTAACACATGCTACAACTTCGATGAACGACAAACATATTATGCTAAGTGAGAGAAGCCAGTCACAAAAGATCACGGTACCATTTCATGAAATTTCTAGAAAAGACAAATCTTTAGTGACTGAAAGTAGATTGGCAATTTCTGGGAAAGAAGTAGATGGCAAATGGCCACAAAATTTCTTTGAAGGGATGGAAATGAACTAAAATTAGGTTGGCATGATGATTGCACAACAGTATAAATGTACTGAAAAGCATTCAGTTACGTACTTAAAAGAGTGAATTCTATGTACAGGTATATACATTACTCTTCAATAAAGCTTTTTTAAAAAAAGCTATATATTTCCTGTTCCCATCTGTTACCAAACTAATTTTTTCTTTTATCTTTAGGTCACCTTTTGTCCTACAGAGTCTGACTAGTAAAGAACTTTGACTGGGTTATGTTCCTGGAGATGAATTCAAACATTTTGATTCTGAAGGACTCCTCTCAGGTCAAATTTGCCTCGATAATATCACAGATATCCCATGACCAGTGAAGTTATTTTAAAATGCATTTCAGGGGGCACCTGTGTGGCTCAGTTGGTTAAGTGACTGCTTTCGGCTCATGTCATGATCCCAGGAGACCCAGGATTGAGCCCCACATCGGGCTATCTGCTCGGCAGGAAGCCTGCCTCTCCCTCTCTCAGTCCCTCTGCTTTTGTTCCCTCTCTAGCTGTGTTTCTCTCTGTCAAATAAATAAATAAAATCTTTAACAAAAAAAAATAAAATGCATTTCAGAAGCATTAAAACCAAAAAACACTCTACAGAAGAATCTCTGGTAGTAAGTCACTTCCAATTACCTTTTAGAAATTTACCTTTTGGTGAAACACTCAAGTGTCTGTAGGTGTGACACACACAGAATGTGAGAAACAAACTATTAAAAATGAAATAACCTGTTCACTTCTTCTTCTGAAGAAAAAGAGCTTGTCATTTTCTAAGTTAAAAACAACATGCTCAACTGATAATATGTAAATAAAATAACAACTTATATATGACCATGAAGCTGTTAAAGAAGAATGATATGGTTCAATATGTACTGACATGAATGGAGAACCTCATGAAATCAAAAAGCAAAATGCTGGCAAAGAGTTTTTTTAAAAAGCACAAATATGTATATAATGTATGTGCATGTATTTGTATTTATATAGGACACCCTAAATTGCCAAGAGAAACTTTTTTGTTGGGGAATGGAATTGGTTGAGGAAGGGTTCATTTAGCTTGGACACTTCTGGGTTGATATTTAAATAACGTATGTTAATTTTGTAAATAAAAGAGCGAAGAAAAAGAAAGATGGAAGGTATGATGAAGTTGTCTCTTTGTGTCCTGTACTCTTTAATTCCTCAAGAAATGGCACAGCTCTATGTCCCAATGCAAGAGTGGGGAAATAATCTAAACTTGCCTAAGGGTTTAGTACTATATTTTGGAACACTGGCCACACAGTAATGTGTCTGGTCTGTGCAGCTGCTCATAGGGCAATGAGGATTGATCAGACTGATCTGGCTAATGAAACACTTCATTGAGCATGCTGCCTATTGGATTATGAAAATTTTCCATCCTAGCTAAGACTGGATGAACATATTGTGAAACAAGGTGATAGTTTATCCTGGAAAGCTGTGCAATAGAAAAATCCACATGATGGGCTGAGCCTGATTGTTTTAAAAGGTGGATTTATTCCTTTTAGCCTAAAAGGAGTTGTGGCTACAAGCACTAGTGGAAGAACATTCCTGCCCTTCCATTTATAACCTCTCCCTCTTTTTAAAAAAGTTAAGTTGTTTTAAGATTTCTTGCCCCAGGCAACAACCCTTTTTTAAACAGCTCTTTATATTCTCTACATGACCCTTCTTCATTACACACATCAAGAGAAAATTGCCTGGATGGCCTCTTCAGTTTGTCTCTGTTCCAGAGTTCTTATGGGGGCCAAAGGTGGAGAATTTCAGCTCATGATGAAGATACAATTTTTCATCTTCCAAGGTCCTATTGGCTTGGAGCAGGGGTCAATAAACTATAGTCCCTGAAGCCAACTTCAGCTCATAACCCGTTTTTGTACAGCCCATGAGCTAAGAATGGTTTTAACATTTTTAAATGTTGAAAAAGGTCAAAGAAGAATATTTCATGACATGAAAATGATATTAAATTTAAATTTCAGAGTCTAGAAATAAAGTTTTATGGGAATATAACCACACTATTTTTTTAATATAATTTATTTTATTTTTTCAGTGTTCCAAGCTTCATTGTTTATGCCCCACATCCAGTGCCTCATGAAATTCATGCCTTCAACACCCACCACCAGGATTACCCATCCCTCATCCCCCTCCATTCCAAAACCTTCAGTGTGTTTCTCAGAGTCCAAAGTCTCTCATGCTTCATCCCCCGCTCTGATTTACACCAGTTCACATTTCCTTTCCTTCTCCCACTGTCCTCCATGTTACTTCTTAGGCTCTGCAAGTAAATAAAATCATATATTTGACTTTCTCTGCTTGGCTTATTTCACTTAGCATAATCTCCTCCAATCCAGTTCATGTTGCTACAAAAGTTGGGTGTTCATCCTATCTGATGAAGGCGTAATATTCCATTGTATATATGGACCATATTATTCATCTGCTGAAGGGCACCTTGGATCTTTCCATAGTTTGGCAATTGTGGCCATTCCTGCAATGAACATTGGGGGTATATATGGCCTTTCTTTTCACTATATCTGTATCTTTGGGGTAAATACTCAGTAGTGCAATTACCAGGGTGATATGGTAGTTCTATTTTTAATTTTTTAAGGAATCTCCATACTGTTTTCCAAAGTGGTTGCACCAACTTGCATTCCCACCAAGAGTGTAAGAGAGTTCCCCTTTCTCTATAGCCTCTCCAACATTGGTTTGCTGCCCTGTTAATTTTGGCCATTCTAACTGGTGTAAGGTGGTATCACAATGCGGTTTTGATTTAAATTTCCCTGATGACTAATGATGACGAACATTTTTTTTAACATGTCTGTTAGCCATTTGTATGTCTTCTATGGAGAAGTGTCCATGTCTTCTGCCATTTTTTGAAGTGATCATCATTTTTTTGGTTGTTGAGTTTGAGGAGTTCTTTACAGAACTTGGATATCACCCCATTTTCTGTAGTGTCATTTGCAAATATCTTCTCCCATTCTGTGAGTTGTCTTTTTGTTTTGTTGACTGTTTCCTTTGCAGTGAAGAAGATTTTTATCTTGATGAAGTCCCAAAAGTTCATTTTCGCTTTGTTTCCTTTGTCTTTGGAGATGTGTCTTGAAAGAAGTTGCTGAACCACACCATTCTTTATGTATTTGTGCTATAAAAGCAGAATTTTTTTAGGTGCAATGAATGCTCTATGATCCCCAAAACTTAAATATCTTCTATTTGGTCCTTTCTGGAAATAGATTTTTGATCCCTGGCTTAGTGGAACAATATTGACATCAGGGCCTTTGTAGTAGCAACTTGTAAAGAGTCTGAACTGAAATTTTATTTCAGTAGTGCAGTGAATGGACAACTTGGTATCGGGAATGACTTTCTAGCTATCTGGAAAGCATCATGAATTACCTTTACTGAAATTAGCTAAAGTAATCCACATGAGATGTTCAGAAAAAAAGAATGCTAGGTACAGTGAGTTATGTGACATCATTTTTAAAGCATGACATCACACTGCTTTTGAAAGACTATTCATATAATATACCATTGATTTAATAATAGCTTTTCTATTTTTTAAGTTTTTTTTACTTTAAATTTATTTATATATTCAGTGTACCAAGATTCATTGCCCATGTCCCACACCCAGTGCTCCATGCGATAGGTGCCCTCAGTACCCACCACCAGGCTCTCCCATCCCCCCACCCCTCCCTCCAAGTCCCTCAGTTTGTTTCTGTGTCCAAAGTCTCTTATGTTTTGTTTCTCTCCCTGAATTACCCTACTTTCCTTCTCCTACTATCTTCTGTATTATCCCGTATGCACCACAAGTAAGTGAAACCATGTTATACTTGACTTTCTCTACTTGGCTTATTTCACTCAGCATAATCTCTTCCAATCCAGTCCATGTTGCTACAAAAGTCAGATATTCATCCTTTCTGATGGAGGCATAGTATTCCATTGTATATATGGACCACATCTTTTTTATCCATTCATCTGTTGAAGGCCACCTTGGCTCTTTCCATAGTTTGGTGATTGTGGCCATGCTGCGATGAATATTGGGGTACATATGGCCCTTTTTTCCACTGCATCTGTATCTTTGAGGCAAATGCCCAGGAGTGCAATTGCAGGGTCATAGGGTAGCTCTATTTTTAATTTTTTAAGGAATCTCCACACTGTTTTCCAAAGCGGCTGCACCAACTTGCATTCCCAACAACAGTGTAAGAGGGTTCCCCTTTCTCTGCAGCCTCTCCAACACTTGTTGTTTCCTGACTTGTTATTTTTGACCATTCTGACTGGTGTAAGGTGGTATCTCAGTGTGGTTTTAATTTGAATTTCCTTGATAGCTAGTGACGCTACACATTTTTTCATGTGTCTGTTAGCCATTTGTATATCTTCTATGCAGAAGTGCCTCTTCATGTCTCTCGCCCATTTTTGATGTGTTCATCTTCTTTTCGGATGTTGAGTTTGAGTAGTTCTTTATAGATCTTGGATATCAGCCCTTTGTCTGTAGTGTCATTTGCAAATATCCTCTCCCATTCTGTGGGTTACCTCTTTGTTTTGTTGACTATTTCCTTTGCTGTACAGAAGCTTTTTATTTTGATGAAGTCCCAGAAGTTCATTTTCGCTTTGTCTCCTTTGCCTTTGGAGACATGTCTTGAAAGAAGCTGCTGTGGCCGATGTCAAAGAGGTTACTGCCTACGTTCTTTTCCAGTATTTTGATGGATTCCTGCCTCATGTTGAGATTTTTCATCCATTTTGAGTTTGCCTTTGTGTGTGGTGTAAGAGAATGGTTTAGTTTCATTCTTCTATATGTAGCTGTCCAATTTTCCCAGCACCATTTATTGAAGAGACTGTCTTTTTTCCACTGGAATATTTTTTCCTGCTTTGTTGACGATGATTTGGCTGTAGATTTGTGGGTCCATATCTGGACTCGATACTCTGTTCTATTGGTCCATTTGTCTGTTTTTTGTGCCAGTACCATGCTGTCTTGGTGATCACAGCTTTGGATAAAGCCAGAAATTAGGTAACGTGATGTCCCCAGCTTTGTTATTCTTTTTCAGCAATTCCTTAGTGATTTGAGGTCTTTTTTGGTTCCATATAAATTTTAGGATGGTTTGTTCCAATGCTTTGAAAAATGTTGGTGGAATGTTGATTGGGATGGTATTGGAAGTATAGTTTGCTCTAGGCAGTGTAGACATTTTAACAATGGTTATTTTTTAAATCCATGAACATGGAATGCTCTTTCATCTTTTTTTTAAAAAATATTTTATTTATTTGACAGAGAAACACAGCCAGAGAGGGAACACAAGCAGGGGGAGTGAGAGAGGGAGAAGCAGGCTTTCTGCAGAGCAGGAGCCCGGTGTGGGACTCGATCCCAGGTCTCTGGGATCATGACCTGAGCCAAAGGCAGTTGCTTAACCAACTGAGCCACCCAGGCCCCCTCTTTCATATTTTTATGTCTTCTTCAATTTCTTTCATGAGTGTTCTGTAGTTCCTCAAGTACAGATACTTAACTTCTTTGGTTAGGATTATTCCTAGAGATTTTATGGGTTTTAGTGTTATAGTAAATGGAATCGATTCTCTGATTTCCCTTTCTAAAGTTTCATTGTTAGTGTATAAGAACACAACTAAATTCTGTGCATTGATTTTGTATCATGCCACATTATTGAATTGTTGTATGAGTTCTAGTAGTTTGGGGGTAGAGTCTTTTGGGTTTTCCATATAGAGTATCATCATCTGTGAAGAGAGAGAGTTTGTCTTTTTCTTTACCAATGTGAATACCTTTTATTTCTTTCCATTGTCTGATTGCTGTTTCTAGGACTTCTAACACTATGCTGAACAGTAGTGGTGAGATTGGGCATCCTTGTCTTGTTCCTGATCTTAGAGGCTGTCAGTTTTTCCACATTGAGAATGATATTTGCTGTGGGTTTTTCCTGGACAGACTTTCTGAAATTGAGGAATATTCCCTCTATCCCTATACTTTGAAGAGTTTTGATCAGGAACGGGTGTTCTATTTTGTCAAATGCCTTTTCTGCATCAATTGAGAGTACCATGTGGTTCTTCTCTCTTCTCTTATTGATTTGTTCTATCACATTGATTGATTTGCAAGTGTTGAACCACCCTTGTATCCCTGGGATAAATCCTACCTGGTCATGGTGGATAATCTTTTTAATGTACTGTTGGATCCTGTTAACAAGGATCTTGTTGAGAATCTTGGCATGCACATTAATCAGAGATATTGGTCTGAAGTTCTTTTTGATGGGGTCTTTGTCTGGTTTGGGGATTAGAGTAATGCTGGCTTCATAGAAAGAGTCTGGAAGTTTTCCTTCTGTTTCTATTTTCTGAAACAGCTTCAGGAGAACAGATGTTATTTCTTCTGTGAATGGTAGAATTCCCCCAGGAATCAGTCAGGTCCTGGGCTCCTGTTTTTTGGTGGGTTTTTGATCACTGCTTCAATCTCATTACTAGAAATTGGTCTATTCAGATTGTGAATTTCTTCCTGTTTCAGTCTTGGAAGTTTATAGGTTTCCAGGAATGCATCCATATCTTCTTGGTTGTTAAACTTATGTGCACATAACTGTTTTTAGTAATTTCTGATGATTGTTTCTATTTCCTTGGTGTTGATCATGATCTCTCCCCTTTCATTCATAATATTAATAATTTGGGTCTTCTCCCTTTTCTTTTGGATTAGTTTGGCCAGTGGTTTATCGATCTTATTAATTGTTTCAAACAACCAGCTTCTAGCTTCATTGATGTGCTCCTGTATCTCTAGTTTCTAATTCATTGATCTCTGCTCTAATCTTAATTATTTCCCATCTTGTGGGGGAGTTGGTTTACTTTCTTGTTGATTGTCCAGTTCTTTAAGGTGTAATGAGAGTTGGTGTATTCGAGATTTTTCAATTTTTTTGAGTGAAGCTTGCATGTTTATGTATTTCCTCCTTACGACTGCCTTTGCTGTATCCCATAGATTTTGGATTGATGTGTCCTCATTCTCATTGGTTTCCATAAAGTGTTTCAGTTCTCTGATTTCCTGTTTGATCCAAACATTCTTGGGCAAGATCATCTTTAGCTCCCAAGTCTTTACTTTCTTCTGAATTTTTTGTTGTGGTTGAATTCCAGTTTCAAGGCATTGTGGTCAGAGAATATGCAGAGAATAATATCAGTCTTCTGGTACTGGTTAATCCCTGATTTGTGACCTAGTATGTGGTCTATTCTGGAGAATGTTCTATGTGCACTCGAGAAGAATGAGTATTCTGCTATTTTAGGGTGATATGTTCTGCATATATCTGTGAGATCCTTCTGGTCCAATGTGTCATTCAAAGCTCTTGCTTCTTTGTTGATTTTCTGTTTAGACGACCTGTCCATTGATGAGAGTGGTATGTTAAGATCTCTTATGATTAATATTCATATCAATATGACTCTTTATTTTGCTTAACATTTGACTTATGTAGTTTGTTGCTCCCATGTTGGGGGCATAAATACTTATAATTGCAGGATCTTCTTGGTGTATAGACCCTTTGAGAATGATGTAGTGTTCTTTTATATCTCTGACTACAGTCTTTATATTAAATCCAATTTGTCTGATATGAGAATCTCTACCCTGGCTTTCTTTTGAGGTCCATTGGCATGAAAGATGGTCCTCAATCCCTTCACTTTCAATCTGGGAGTGTCTTTAGAGTCTAAATGTGTCTCTTGTAAATAGCATATGGATGGGTCCTCTTGTTCTATGCAGTCTGCAACCCTGTTCCTTTTAAGTGGAGCATTTAGGCCATTCACATTGAGAGTGATTATTGATAGATACATTTGTATTGACATCATGTTACCTGTGAAGTTCATGTTTCTACAGATCACCTCTGTACATTTCTGTTCTGTGTCACTCTTGTGTTCATTTTTCTTTTATAGAAGCCTTCTTAATATTTCCTGTACTGCTGGCTTGGTAGTTGCATAATCTTTTAGACCTTGGGAGTCTTGGAAGCTCTTTATCTCTCCTTCCATTTTGAAAGTCCACCTTGCTGCTTACTTTATACTTGGTTGCATATTTTTTTCATGTAATTTCCTGAGTATGTTTTGCCAGCCTTGTCTGGTTTGCCAGATTTCTGTCAATAGGTCTGACATTATTCTGATGGTCCTCCCTCTATATGTAAGGGATCGCTTCCCCCTAGGTTCCCTTAAGACATATTCTTTGATTTTATGATTTGTGAATTTCACAATTATGTGCCTGGAGGTTTTTCTGACTTCATTGATTTTGGGGGGTGTCCTCTCTGCCTCTAGGACATGAACATTTGTTTAATTCCCCAGATTAGGGAAATTTTCATCCATGATTTGTTCAACTATATTTCTAGGCTTCTCTCTCTCTCAACTCCCTTGGGGATTCCAATAATTCTGATATTAAAGCATTTCATGGCATCATTTATTTCCCTACTTCTATTTTCATGGAATTTAGCTGTTTGTTCCAAGACTTCTCTTACTCCTCCTTCTTAATCCATCTGTCTTCTAAATCACTAATATGATCTTCAGCTTCTCTTACTCTAGTTGTTAGCATATTGAAATTAGATTGTATCTCATTAATAGCCTTTCTAACCTCTGACTGTTTGGCTTTCATTTCTGTCATTAGAGCTTCTATCTTGTTACTAATGTTCTTTTCCAACTTAGCCATTGCTTGGATGATTGCTACCCTGAATTTCATTTCTATCATATTATTTATTTTCATTTCCAGTAATTCTGTGACAGGGGTTGCAATCTCTGGGTTTTTCTTCTGTTGGTCGTTCTTCCTCTGAGTCATTTTGGCAAGGGGTGTTTGAGGGGATGTATAGCTGAGTATATCAACCACTATCTAGGTGAATTACTCATTGGAAGGCTTCATAGCAACCAGAATTCACCACCTAAAAGGAAGAATAAAGAAAAAAGAGAGAGAAAAAGAGAAAAGAAGCAAGAAAAAAACCCGGCCAGAATGGGCCCCAATGGTAGGATTTATATGGTACAAAACTACAACAGAGTAAAGAAAAAGACCATCAAGAGTAAAAGATAGTTGAAGAAATCAAAAAGCTAAGCCCAACCCAAATGACCTTCAAGACTGCTATTTATATATTACAAAGGCAAAAACAATTACATAGAAACACTGACAGAAGAATAGGGTCAGAAGGTGAGTGTGAACCCTCCTTGTGGGCAAGGAAAGTATTTCAGATCTTCCCGGGTTTGTCTTGTTATTATTGTTAGAGTTGTCCACTTTCTAAAGATATAGGGAGATTAAAGCTGGTTTGTATATAGGGTTAGTATTGAATAGGAATAAAGGATTACCTTGAAGCTTATAACTGTATGTATATTTAAAAGAAAAAATGAATAAAGGAAAGAAGAGAGAAAAAACAAACAAACAAAAGAAGCAACAACAACAACAGCAGAAAACACGGGGATGTGTTCGAAAAAATTTCAAGGTAAAAAGTTATTATGGAGTGTTGTATTAAGTATCACATTGTAATAATAAGTGGGTTAAAAATTAAAAGAACAAAAACCATGAGAATGAATTTTAAATTTAAAGTGAAAACTTTAAAAATAAAAATAGAAAAATGATAAAAAAGAAAATAAAGTGAAAAGCTGTATCTATAAAGTCTACACCTTTTGGGGTAGTAACATGAGCTTAATATATTACCCTTCCCCTGATGTAGTGTTTTATAGTTTGGGTGTTGTCCTCTTGTCCTTCTGGCTTGCCTTCTGTAGGAGGGGCCTGCTGTGTTGTTTTTCAGTCCCTTCTATCTGGACTGAGTCTCTCCACCCCCTTCCTCGGGGCTGGGCTCCATAGCAACCAGGTTTTCAGGCTTTTGTTCCTGGAGGATTTGTTCTTTTGGGGCTTTTTGCAGCTTTTCAGGAAGTCAGGCTGGACTAAGATGTCTGCACCCAGACCTCCTTCCCAGAGAGAGCCCTCAGCTAGCATCCCTTTGGATGGTGCGGGGCTCACAGCCTCTCCCTGTATCTTCCCCTTTGGCCCCTTGTCACAACTGAGTGCACCTGCAGCCACTGGTCAGAACAGTGCCCAAAGCCCCCGCTTGTCATTTTGCTTCTGTACCATGGAAACTGCAGCTGATTTCGGGTCGTGTGATCTTGTCTCTGCCCAGAGAGCCTCTGTAGTATACACCCATGCAGGAGGGATTGAGATCTTGCGGTCCCGCAGGTCACACTCAAGTCTACAAAATTGCCTCCCCTGGAGACTGCGTGTGCCTGGCCCAAGGGGCAGAAAAAAGTGGCAGGAAAAAAAGTGGCAGTTTTAAAAGTGGTGGTTTTAAAGATACTCCACTCAGCATTTTCCCTTGCGTAGCACCAGGGAGCACTTTCTATCCGCATTAATGGCAGTCAGCTTTTCCCAGTTGCCTCTCAAGCTCTCTGTTTTTGTCTGCTTTTAATCAGACCATAATCTGCTGTTGTTCTCCAAACACAGAGCACTTTCATGCTGGGGTGTTGCTTTCCAATGGGTCACCTCTGTGGGCTCCCTCCCCCACGTCCCTTTGTCTTTGGATATCACTCCAAGCATTCCCACTCCACTTTACCTCTTTGTTGATGCTCTTCTTCCACCATAGAGATCCAGAAGTGTGAAATATTACATTTCTGGCTGATTTCATGGGTGCTCACAGTGTTCTCGCAATGTTTTTTGCAGGTATACAGTTCACTTCAGGGGACCCCCTGAAATGGAGTCACCTAGTTTTCCACCATCTTGCCCCTCCTCTAAGTTATTTTTTTTAAGATTTTATGTATTTATTTGATAGAGCAAGAGAGGGACAGAGACAGCGCTCAAGTAGGGGGAGCAGTAGAGGGAGAGGAAGAAGCACTGTGCCAGCTGAGCAGGGAACCTTATGTGGGGCTTAATTTTAGGATGCTGAGATCATCACTTCAGCTGAAGGCAGATGCTTAACCAGCTGAACCACCCAGGTGCCCCTCATTTAAGTTCTTTTATCAAAATTTTTTTGAAGGTCAACTACATATCTTCCTTGAACTATGAGGGGGTTACATATCAATAAATCCATTGTAGGTTGAAAATATACTAAGTCAAAAATGCATTTAATACATGTAGCCTATTGAAAATCATAAGCTTAGCCTAGCTTACCTTAGATATACTCAGAACATTTACATGAGCTTACCATTAGGGAAAATCATCTAACATAAAACCTATTTTATAATAAATATTTAATATCTCATGCAATTTAGTGAATACTGTACTGAAATTGAAAAACAGAATAGTTATGTGGGTAACAGAATGGTTGTAGGTATATCTGTTGTTCATCTCATGATCGTGGCTGACTGGGACCTGTAGCCACTGCCTAGAATCAGGAGAGAAGATTGTCCTACATATTACTAGCCAGGGGAAAGAAACAAAATTCAACATCCTAAATATGGTTTCTACTAAGTGTGTATTGCTTTTACACCATTATAAAGTCAAAAGCTTGTAAGTCGAACCATTGTTAAGTTGGGGACCATCTGTATACTCTTCCTGCAGTAGGGTCTCTCCACATGGCATCAAATAAAGCTGCTGATGGCTTTTAGCCTTGTCTCAGAAGTGTGCTTTGATTTGTAGTTAGCTTCCTGCTTGAGTCAGTTGTCCTGATTTTCATGTCACAAGTTTAGTATCTTCTACCCTTTAAAAGGGAGATAAATACAGACAATACCAAATCTACAGCAGCACCCCCTATTCTGCTCCAATTCCTATTGTTCTCATTATGATCACCCATCCAAAAGTTCAGACACTTAACTACTGATTTATAGGTCTTCATCTTCTTCAAAGCACATTCTGTAAGTCATTAGCCTATTTAAAACCAAAGTACATTTTGAATAATCTGATTTCATGCTGAAATTTACTCCAAAATTTATATTTTTTTCATAAAGTAAGTCTTCCCTCCTTCCTTTTAAAATTGATTTTCTTCTTCTTTATTATTGCAACTTTAAGTCAGGAAAAAAGTGAGGCATCAGTGGTGAGTCAGCACATTGAATTGTTCACCTTCCTGTTGCTATTCTAAATGCTGTTCTAGAGTCTTTGATGCAATGTGAAGTGAGGCCTTGTTCATAGTTTGTTTTTCAGTTTGTAGATGTGTAATCACCTGAAGTAGTTATGTTATGGCTACAACAGGAAAATAGTTTGTAGTGTCTGAGTTGTACATGTTCCCACAGGCGATCCCAGTGGCCATAAATCTCAATGCCATGTGGGGTTTGTTTAATCCCAAATATAGGGTAATTTTATTTCAATGGAATTATCTCTCTCTCTCTCTCTCTCTCTCTCTCTCTCTCTCTCGACTGATAACAGCCCCTCTCCTAAAGGCATTTGGATACAATTGAAGAGATTGTTGTCTGCTTTCTTGTTCTTTCAAGTAATAACTCAGCTCTAAATTGATCTAAAACTCACTTGATTATATCTGTTTCATATAAAAATCAGCACTATTTTCAGATTGTATCTATGCCAAACAATTAATTAATTAATTAATTAATTAATTAATTAATTAATTTATAGGCCTAAAGAACACTGAATGTATTATATTAGGTTAAAAGCAATTGATTTCCTCTCAAAAAACTCTGGCAGTCTGTGTTCAGGAGTGTGAAATAATGATATTCATTGCCGCTTACCTCAGATAACCAAAAGCTATTCTTTCTTATTTTTCTTTCCTTCCTTCCTTCCTTCCTTCCTTCCTTCCTTCCTTCCTTCCTTCCTTCCTTCCCTCCCCACTCCTTTCTCATACTTAATTTCACCTGCTTGCTATTGCCAGGGAAATATTAATTCCCTATCTAACACCAACATTCTATTATGTCACATACAAAATTCTCTGGGTGTTTGCTTTTTAAATCATACCCACACACTCAGAGATACACACATTCACATGAATGCCAAGAGCCTCTGTTGAAATAGATTAATCCCTGAATTTAGGAAATTTGGAGCTCTGGGTTCTATCCTAATTTTATCTTAGATATCTAAAGAGATTCCAAACAACCTTCAAGTTAAAATACTATTTTTGTATGGGTGAAGTTAATACTAATGTTGCTTCAAAGGAACAAGGCTCTATTTCTGTGTGAGTGGCGTTTTCCCATCATAACTCCACAGACCTACTCTTAGAGGACCTTAGGTGGCATTGTGCATATTCCTTTGTAGAATAATGAAATGTTTATATTACATGGTCCCATTGTAAGATCAGTCAGTCCCTGCCAGTGAATTTATAAACATCGTCTGCAGGTGGTCCCTGTGTGTCACTTCCAGAAGACAAGCTTTCATTCTCAGGAAATAGGCCCCATCGAAGTCCCACACAGTGCCCAAAACACCAGACTGAGCACGGTAACTGATGATGTTTTCAAGCATCTTGGCCCTGAAATGACCACATTTTAAAACTCTGTTCCACAAGAGCCTCTTGGGCATGCCCTCTACGGGCAAAGAAGAGTGGTAATTGTATATGCATTTTGAAGAATGATAAACCCAGAACTTATTTCACAGGGAAAAGTTGGCACAGACATTTAAACTTTGTCTTTTTCTTTTGTAACTTACCTCTCTTCTTCCCATTCTTATCATGGCAACCTCTGTAAAGATGGGAGACATTTTTGCCTGTTCTCTCAAGTGGCACCCTTTTTGTCAGTCACTAAGATTTCTCAAACAAGAAAGACATAAGATAAAATATAATTTTATGGTTTCATGTCTTATTTGCCTTTTCTAGGAAACATTCAATAGATTGTTCTTTCTTGCTTTGATAATATTGAAGATAGGATTTTGAATTTCTTGGAAGAATCACTGAGCTCTATCTATCTATTTCTGGATATATGCTTAAGGATAATTGCAAAAAAAAAAAAAATTGGCCCAAAGAAAATGTGTGTATTCTTCAGGAAACAGTACCTGCACTTTCTATTCCCCCTTGCTCTCATATTTGTTCACATGGCAGTGTGACTTCTAGGCAAAAGCTTTAGAAAGTTGGGAATCAAAAGACATAGCTTCTAATGCTAACTCTGCCTTCAACCAGCCAGGTTGTCTTGCAGTAAACCTTAAACCTCTTTGGGTCAGGGAACTCCTTTGTCAAAGAAAGGAGTTGATCTAAATGGGCTATAGGTTTCTGTTAACTCTCCATAATCTATTATTCTTAACTTCATGCTTCATTATAATCCTGTGACTCCAGTATAGAGTTGGCATAAAGCCAAGCATATGTTATTGGATAAGAGAAAATAAACATTTCTGGGTCTGTGAAATCATGGGCTTTGCTTTTGAAAGTTTAGAGGTGTGGAGGCTATCTTAAGTATAGCATAACAAGAGAACCCACACGCAGAAAGCTATGTCTTAAGAGGAGTGTTAAAAGACAAGGTATTATTCAGTACAGAATAATCTGCTGAGGGCAATGTGTTGTTTTTATTTCCCCCTGTAATTTGTCTTTCAATGGGTCAACTGAAGAAACAATAAACTATGAGCTTGCAAATGTTAGGGCTTTGATTCTAGTGGGGTGTTTTTCAGGGCCCCTTTGATTTGGGGATGTTGTCAAACAAGAATATTTGAGAATCTCACTGATATTTCTCAATCCCAGAACATAGCCTAATGTTGAGTCTATGAGAAACTAGATGAGCACTTGGCCTCTGGGGAAGAACCTTGGTTTGGTTTTCTGAAGATATATGGAGATAACAGACTGCTGAAGTCAAACCAAATGAACAAGCCATCTAGACCAGCAAGGAACCCAAGAGGATTGACTTTGCTTAAAGCATGTTGTATGGTATTTTCTTTGGGCTATCTGTTTCAGTTGAGTCTTTATGTGGTGCTGAATCAAGACTTACCTTTTAAATTACTCACTTAAGACCACTGTGTTTCTCTTAGAACACTGAAAAAATAAAATGATATAAAAAAAAAAGACCACTGTATTTCCTCTGCACTGAGAATAGTAACAGACCAGATGCATCCAGGCTTTGCATGGTGGACTCTTCAGGAGTCTGCATGATCCTTCTGAATGTCTGAGACCAAGACTTGCTTCCTATCACCACGGAGCTTATTTTGGACCTTCTCCAGACTTTTCAGTGCATTTCCAGAGCATTATGCAAGAGGTTGTGTGGAGGTCATTATAACACTGGTTGTTTGTGGCTTCTCTGTATAAACTGTCCATGTAAAAATTCCTGTTTGTCACACATAAATGGAGAGGTAATTATTCACATTGCTAGAGGACTTTTTCCCTTTAGGAAAGCACTTATATAGAAAGTCTTGTCCTTATTTCTTCCTGGCTCTGCCCTGATTCCTATCTTGATGAGCTCTGGCTATTATCTGGTTCCCAGGGCAGCAAGGAAGCTGTCAATTTCGTCCTTATTTGGTAGCTGCCATCTTCAATCTTGTTGGCTGGAAGACAGAATCTGCTCTATCCCAGGGAGCTAAGAATGTAGTTTAAGGGAAATCATCCTTCTCACTGGGAATTTTCCAGAAGAGAAAGATTAGAGGCAAAAAGACCAAAGGGCATGCCTGGGAGGCAGATGGCACAGTGAAAAGAGCCCCAGGTTAGATATGAATGGATCTGTAAATGAACCTAATTCTAGTTCTGCCACCAATTCTCGGTGAGACTTTACATCAGTGAGGTCACCTCTCTGGGGCTTCAGTTTCTTCATCTCTGAAGTGAATAGCATTTACTAAATGATTTCTAATTTTACCCTCAGCACAAGTATATTGTACTTCCTTAGCTTAAGAGAGATGGGATTTGATATGTGGAAGGCAACATGAAAACTGGCATTTGAAACAGACATCTTCAGGCCATTGCCATTTGGAGATTTGGTAGAAGGGAAGACAGATGTCTCTGGAAATAGAGAGTCAACTAACGGTGAACTGTATTTGACTTATTAAGCTTCTTAAACATCTACTTCCTCCCTTGTAAAGTCTGTGAGGGCACAAATTTAGCCTGGTTCATTCACTGTTATATCCATACCAACCAGTGTTGGGCCTGTTATGTAGGATACCTTCAATAACTAATTATTAAATGGAGAAACTATTGTGCTTACATTGCTCATGCTGTGAGATCTAGACTCCATTTCCTATATTCCAGAGCCCTGTCTACTCAATCTGATCATATGTCCTGCTGATCAACCAGGTACCTTCTGTCTCATAGGTACTGTTCCTTGTTGCCAACCCTCTCTATGTTCCCTAATCATTACCACTCACATGATTTTGCTGATTTTGTTGCATCTGCCTAAAAACCCTTCTGTCACTAAATAATGCAATTCTTCAAGACCACTCTGAGCTCCTTTTCCTCAGTCAAGCCCTCCTTCATTGCTGGACCCTGGCTGACTTCTCAGGTTAACTTTGCTTAATTCTTGCATCCAGCCAAAGTGGACTCATTAGCATACTCTTGCATGCCTTGTAATGCTAACATTTTCATTTAGAGTCTGTGTATAAAACAGAAGCAACAGGAGAGGTGGTTGGAAGCTTAGCACCTGGGAGTTAGACAACATGGGTTGCATTCCTTTCTACCCATGTCACCTGGAGGAACCATTCTGTCTTTCAGTGCCTTGACTTCCTCACATGTAAATGGGGCTAAAGCAGTGCTTGTTTGGAGCATTGTTGTGAAGATCAAATAAGGTGTTTCTGAGAAGTATTTATGGGCTCAGTAACAATCCATGAAAATGTGCATCATTGTCAAGTCTCAGGTGATAACTATGAAATTTGATTATAGCCTTATTCACAGCATCAGGTCATCATCTCAGCAGTTTTTATAAAAATAACATCTAATTTGGCAAGAATGTGTCATCTTATCACTTAGAAAGATAGGATCATCAGGTTTCAGGTCCGTAGATTTCTCAGGGAGGTAGAAGGAAGGAAGAGAGGAGAGAACAAACTGAATGCTACTTCCTTTCAGGAAATTGTTCTTTCTTTTTCTTTTTTTTCTTTTTTTCTTTTCATGTTCTGGAAAAGGCATTCTATGAAGTCCTGTAATCTAAAACTTCATAAAAATTCCATATTTTCCACAAATTGTTGAAAACTTAAAAACCTAGAAGAGAGCTGCTATTTTAGCATTCGACACAAAGTTCTGGTGTCAGTACTTTGGTGTCTTGAGATAGATAGAATCAGGGGTGGATTTCCTACGTTGCCATGATAAGGAAATAGAAAAAGACCTGGTGGCCTCACTGGAGATACTTAATAGCTTCTTGCTCCATCACAGTTGTGTTACAGGTTTGCTAAGATTTGGAGGAACAGAGAGAGATTTACAAGCAGACAATAGACTTCAGGAAAAAAAGTGCAGAATGCTCCTTACAGTGCTCATAACGTGACCCTGCAGATGTTACAGGTATTGGGTTCCTGGAAAAGGTATCTGGACAAACAACTTCTCCTTTTCTTTTCAAAATCAGTGCCACAAGAGGGTGATTAGAAGATATCAAAGTCTGACTCACTTTATTTTAAAGTTTTCTGGTTCCTCTTCTGGAATGTTTTCTTTCTTTCTTTCTTTCTTTCTTTCTTTCTTTCTTTCTTTCTTTCTTTCTTTCTTTCTTTCTTTTTTAAAGATTTACTTTATTTATTTGACAGAGAGAAACACAGCCAGAGAGGGAACACAAGCAGGTGGAGTGAGAGAGGGAGAAGCAGGCTTCCCGCTGAGGGACCCGGGTCTCCGGGATCATGACCTGAGCCAAAGGCAGTTGCTTAACCAACTGAGCCACCCAGGCGCCCCTGGAATGTTATTTTTTCAATTCTTGCAATCCATAGAGAACAAATAAATGATAATGGAAGTAACTCTTTTATGCTCGCTCTTTGTTCTCTGCTTACTAAAGAACCAGGCCCTGGCTCTGGACTTGAAGCCTTGACTTTTAGGGGGTAGCTTGCCTCCTTAGTTCTGTGGCTACAGCTGTATTATGACATGTCTACCCAGGTACAGTTTCAGAGTGATTTCCAATCCCACACAGTGAGATCTTCCAAGGAGCAAAACTGGCTTGATTTTTAGAATGGCTAAACATATTCAGTCATCAAGTTATTTCCCCAACCAGTACTACTGCTACTTTACAACAAGCTACTGCCGAAACCATTTTAACACCAAGTCCTTTAATACTTTGGCAGAGAGAGAGGCAGAGAAAAAGAAAAGCTAAGCATTGATGCCAATAGACTGAGGGAAGGCCTTGGTTGGTTAGTTGGTTGGCTGGTTTTAAATATCTCCTGTATTTGATAACAATCATTGTTCTTTAAGTGAGGGGTAAATTGCTTCTTGTCTCTGACATGCTTAGTGGCTCTCTAAATAAACTATTTGAGGATCACTCCACAATAGCAAGTAATAACATGTCTGAGAAGCTGCAGGTTAGCCTGGCTGGTACTGTTCTTAATAGTATTTGCTAAGTTCCATCCACTAGAGTGTTTATAAACAATAGAGAGACATGTCACCATGATTCAACAATGATAATCATGAGTTTATAGGATTTCTTCAGTGTGGGGAACTGGTTTTTAACTTCACTATTACTGACTAGAGGTGGAGTAAATAACTGAGTAGAAAAGTTCCCCTCCTCCATATTGCCTGCACCCTTGCCTTAGCTTCCTAAGCTCCCATCTGCACTACCCCCAACCTTCTGCTGGAGTTTGGCAGCAGCTTAAAATCTCTATGTTATTTCTCAGGTACTCCACAGAACCTGTATTTATCTTACTTGCTTTGCTCAGTTAGGGCTCTGCCAAGCCCTCCACTACTATGGAGTTGATACAACTGAAACTTATCTTCATGGCCAATGTATTTTTCCTCTTCAGCTTGGACTCCATAGGAGACAACTATTTGAATGATGGTATAATAGGAGGAGGAGGGCACTACCATATCTACCAATTAATGTCAATAAAAGTAACTAATTTTTCTCCTTCCTGGACATAGCTGTATACATAGCTCAATACTCATTTATTAACAAGGTAACATTTCAAAAGAGATGATGTATGTACATCAAATCTATTTAAATGAATTGTGTTAATAAATTATAATTATTAAAATTGGCAATCAACCTCAAAAGCAAAATGTTTTAATTGTTCAGTTTAAAGTATATATGCTATTTTACACAGTAAAAAAATCACTAGGAAAGGATTGCAATTTTGATCCATTAGTTAGAACCTTGTTTGCATTAATTAGAAATTTCATAAGTATTGTTAAGAAATAGAAGATATTTTAGGAGGGCACATATTACATGGAGCACTGGGTGTTATATGCAAGCAATGATTCATAGAACACTACATCAAAAACTAATAATGTTCTGTATGGTGAGAAATATAACATAGAAATAAATAAATAAATAAATAAATAAATAAATAAATAAATAAATAAAATTACTATTTAGAGCAACTTTTGTTTTATAACAAAAGTTATATTGTATCTATCTAATATTTCAAACAAAATATAATTGGCAAGAGGCACCTGGCTGGCTCAGTTGGTGTAATGAGTGACTCTTGATCTCAGCAACATTATTTTGAACCCCACACTGGGCACAAAGATTACTTAAAATAAAATAAAAAAGAATTGGCAAATAATTATACGCTCAGGAGTTCTGCTGAATAAAAGTAGAGAAGCATTGAGTGATTTTAAAGATATTTTAAATAAGATATTAAGTGATAAAATAAATTAATAAATATTTTTAGGTTTAAAATATCAGGAGGACTTTAATGGAACTACATTGAGAATTACCAATATACTCTCTGTACTTAAAAATTCTATTTATGAAGTCCTAGCAACAGCAATCAGACAACAAAAAGAAATAAAAGATATTCAACTTGGCAAAGAAGAAGTCAAACTCTCTCTCTTCACAGATTATATGATACTCTATATGTGAAACCCAAAAGACTCTACCCCCAAACTACTAGAACTCATACAACAAATCAGTAATGTAGCAGGATACAAAATCAATGCACAGATCAGTTGCATTCTTATACACTAACAATGAAAATATAGAAAGGGAAATCAGAGAATTGATTCCATTTCGTATAGCACCAAAAACCATAAGATACCTAAGAATAAACCTAACCAAAGAAGTTAGGGATCTGTACTTGAGGAACTACAGAACACTCATGAAAGAAATTGTAGAAGACACAAAAAGATGGAAGAGCATTCCATGCTCATGGATCAGAAGGATAAACATTGTCAAAATGTCTGTACTGCCCAGATCAATCTATACTTTCAATGCCATCCCGATCAAAATTCCACCATTTTTCAAAGCAATGGAACAAACAATCCTAAAATTTATATGGAACCAAAAAAGGCCCTGAATTGCTAAGGAATTGCTGAAGAAGAAAAACAAAGCTGGGCACATCACGTTAATTAATTTCAAGCTTTATTACAAAGTGGTGACCACCAAGACAGCATGGTACTGGAACAAAAACAAATAGACCAATGGAACAGAGCAGAGAGTCCAGATATGGACCCACAACTCTATGATCAAATCATCTTCAACAAAGCAGGTAAGCATATCCAGTGGAAAAAAGACAATCTCTTCAATAAATGGTGCTGGGAAAATTGGACAGCTACATATAGAAGAATGAAACTAGACCATTCTCTTACATCACACACAAAGATAAACTCAAAATGGATGAGAGACCTCAATGTGAGGCAGGAATCTATCAAAATCCTGGAGAAGAACATAGGAAGTAATCTCTTTGACATCAGCCACAGCAACTTCTTTCAAGACACATCTTCAAAGGCAATGGAAACAAAAGTGAAAATAAACTTTTGGGATTTCATCAAAATAAAAAGCTTCTGCACAGTAAAGGAAACAGGCAAGAAAACAATGAGGCAATCCATGGAATGGTAGAGGATATTTGCAAATAACACTATAGACAAAGGGCTGATATCCAAGTTTTATACAAGTTCTACTCAAACTCAACATCCAAAAAGAAAATGAGCACATCAAAAAATGGGCAAGAGACATGAAGAGGCACTTCTCCATAGAAAACATACAAATGGCTAACAGACACATGAATAAATGTTCAGCATCACTAGCTATCAGGGAAATTCAAATCAAAACCACATTGAGATACCACCTAACACCAGTCAGAATGGCCATAATTAACAAGACAGGAAACAAGTGTTGGAGAGGCTGCAGAGAAAGGGAAACCCACTTACACTGTTGGTGGGAATGCAAGTTGGTGCAGCCACTTTGGAAAACAGTGTGGAGATCCTTAAAAAATTAAAAATAGAGTTACTCTATGACCCTGCAATTGCTCTACTAGGTATTTATCCCAAAGATACAGATGTAGTGAAAAGAAGGGCCATATGTACCCCAATGTTCATCACAGCAATGGCCACAATCACCAAACTGTGGAAAGAGCCCAGATGCCCTTCAACAGATGAATGGATAAAGAAGATATGGTCCATATATACAGTGGAATATTACACCTCCATCAGAAAGGATGAACACCCAACTTTTGTAGCAACATGGACCAGATTGGAAGAGATTATGCTGAGTGAAATAAAGCCAAGCAGAGAAAGTCAAGTATCATATGGTTTCACTTACTTGTGGAGAATAAGAAGTAATATAGAGAACAGTAGGAGAAAGAAAGGAAATGGGAAGTGGGGTAAATCGGGGAGGGAGATGAAACCTAAGAGACTTTGGACTCAGAAAGGAACTTAGAGTAGAGGGGGTGGGGGAATGGGTGAATCTAGTGGTGGGTATTGAAGGCACGTATTGCATGGAGCACTGGGTGTGGGGCATAAACAATGAGTTTTAGAACACTGAAAAAATAAAAAAAGTTCTATTTATGATTAATTTATTTTGGGGGTTGGGATTAAAGAGATAAGGTAGCTCTCTGTCTATACTTGAAAATTCTTGTACAAAACGATGTTATCACTTTTCCCCTTAAAAAAGCAGAGGCTATCTCCTGCTTTGTTTACATGAGATATTGACTCTATTTAAGTATATAGTGGATGATTCAGTAATGATATTTTGCTGATCAGCACAACCTGCCAAAGAAATGTTTTGATTGTAAATTCTACTTCTAGTCAAATAGTTGCTTTATAATGATTAGACCCTTCACTCTTCTGACTGGATCTTGTCTGGAAGCACTATGGTCCATAGCAAGGTCAGGCCCTCACTTCTGACACAGTGTCCTGGCAGGAATGGGCAAGCACCTGGGCTGAGAGTGGGGTGGGGGAGAGACAAGTTGTTGCTGAGGCTGATGTTGCATCTGCCTTTAAGCCTGACTTGTGAGTCTGACTTGTGAGTCCAGCCTCAGGACAAGAAAGATGGGGAACTCATAGCTGAGTCAAGAGCCACTGCCAGGCACCTGCTGGCAGCCACATTCATCCCAAAGAGAAGCATGCCACTAGGTCAGAAGTATGAATAAACAGGGTGTCATAGGATCTTATATTCCTCAAAACCTCCAAATTTGACAGACCTTTTCTTGAATTGTCAAATATATTTTGTGGGCCAGGGAGATCTGAACGTGACCACCTGTAAATCATGCAGTCTGACCCAGAATTCAGTTCTGTTTGTCCATTCTACTCAGAGTGGGCTGTATAGTTAGAGGTTTACAAAAATATTTGGGAAGGGAGCACCTAGCTGGGTTAGTTGGTTAAGCATCTGCCTTTCCACTCAGGTCATGATCTTGGGGTCCTGGAATCTAGCCACCAGTCTGATTTCTTGTTCAGCAGGGAGTCTGATTCTCCCTCCCTCTCCCTCTGCCTCTGTCCCCTACTCATGCTCGCTCTCTCTCTCTCTCTCTCTCTCTCTCTCTCCCTGTCAAATAAATAAATAAAATCTTTAACAAAATATTTTAGAAGATTCACTTTCTCTGTAAGGAAAATGAAGAGGATGACAAACCCTCTTCTCCCAAAGCAACTATTTTGCTAGAAAAAAACTGTCAAAACAATCATTTTAGTACTCCAGATTGACAAGTCCCCCTCCCAACTTGTGGGACAGGCATTGCTGGAAGAGGCTTCTTTAATTCTGAGTATTGTCGGTAAGAGTGGAAGCTTCAAGGACAAGTGAGGCAAGCAATGGTTAGTGGACTAGTTGGATGTTTAATGCAGAATTCCAAGAAATAAAACTGGCATAGTGGGTTTAATGAGCTCTCCACATATCTGGGTTTGACTAAAGTGCCCTGCACATCCCTGGTTGGTAGAGTTTGAGTGCACACACATAGGAGAAACAAGAGGGATCTGCAGAAAGTAAATGCTGGGGCAATCTTGGAAATAGTCTGAACTTTGAATGTGTTCCCTAACCCACATGCTTATCCAGCATCAGGGAATGAGAACCATACTTGTTGTGATCAATTATCATAAATATTGATCTTCTGCTAATCACTAAGTTGTGCAGACATATGGGTAACTCCTAGAAAGCAGGCTTAAAAGATATAAATAGAAAGAGGGAAGAGGAAAGAAGGAAGGAGGGAAGGAAGGAAGGAAGTCAGTCAGTCAGCAGAGACATTAGTGGCTATATAGAAAGTGACAGTCTCATTAAGTTACTAAACAAATAAATTAAGAATATTAACAATTATTCCCTTGGGGAAAAAATCAGAATCCTGAGTCCCTACAATATGTTACACAGAATGTTTACTAATCAGTAAAAAATTACAAGATGTGCAAAGTAACAAGAAATTGTGACCTTGCTCAGGAAGAAAGCAAGTCCCTAACTCAGAAAGGAGACATCTGAATTGATGCACTGAGAAACCTCAAAATCCTAGATTCTTCTCAATTCTCTAGGTCTTCAAGCTTTTCCCTGTTAAAGGCTAGTACTTTCTCACTTGCTTGAAGACAATACAGAAGCCTGTGCCTTGCAATACAACATATATCCTACTCAGGGTTATCTCCCTTCCTGGTGACCAGACCAACAATTAGGGTCAGATCACAGTACAGTCCAACCATGGAAGTTCTAGCCTGTCCAAGGAGAAAAGGGACTGTACAGTGAAGGAACTAGAATGACCCTGCCATGTCATGGATGCTGGGAGAAAAGTGTCCACAAGTACTACAATAACTGACAAAAGTTAGTTCAAAGCAATGGCCCACACTCAGTGAAATAGATGTGCCAGATTGGCATGGCAGATGGTAGAGAAAGGGATACAAATAATAGAACTTGGACTTCATGTATGAAGCTGAAAATATACCAGCTCTGTATAAAAGAGACTTCATTTAGCATGGCTGAGAAGTGGTGACTGTCCTCTATCACCCAGGGCTACAGAGTGTCTACAGGGGTAGTTACAGAACTGGGGTCTTTGGTGACAATGGGGATGATAGGACATTGAAATAATAAAGGCAAACTGGTGGTGCTTACTTGTCAGGAGCAAGGTGGACACAGTTATGAGAATAAGTAGCATGTCAGAGTAGCTTCCAAGTAGTCCTCAATACAACGTTCTTAGTGCAAGATAAATAAGCAACCAAGAAAGGTATTGGTTAATTTCTGTAACCAAGTCATAATCTCTTTCCCAGTTTCTGGAATTGGGAAAATTCTCATACTTGGAATCTGTTGACTACAGGAGAAGCTGGGTTTCTACCAGGAAGCATCTGGAAATTCCAAACCATGTGTCTATGCTAGTGATTCCCCCAGTCCTTCCCCAGTTCTTTATCATTTACTTGGGTCATCACTACTGGAGAAAAGAGAATACTCAAGTGTTTTGAGGAGAGTTGGGCATAGGGCATGAGCTGATGCTAACATCTGAGACCTGAAAACCAGAGCACAAATGAAGTCTTGGTCTGATTCACACTGAGTTCACTGCATCCAGGGACTATTACTGTCACTTCTTTGATACCTAAATGTATAATCAGGGTAGGTGTACTTGGTAGTTGGAATAAACCCCACATTATTCCTTTTTCTTGTGTTCTGAGATCCCATGGAAGACCACTGGAAACCTCTGAAACTGCCCCTTACCCTATTTAAGAAAATAAATCACAAATAATATTGCTTTCCCAAGAACTAAGATTAGTGCTACCTATAAAGCGTTGAAGGATACACAGGTGGTGATTCTCATCATATCTCCACTTAATCCACATATCTGGCATCTACAAAAGCTAGTTAGGCCATCCCAAGAAATAAATAAAATTAGACTCAAAGAGTTTTAGAGCTTAGAGGGACAAAGAGATCTTCAGTGTCCATCTTATTTTACTGATGAAAAAATTGAGACCAAAGAGGAGCAAAGCATACCCAAAGTCAGCCAGCTGCTGGCAGGACCAGCTCAAGAGTCCTTATCCCTTGACCCAATACAGTCACAACTGGAGTCTGAGTTCTATTCATGGCATGTTACTCACATCTGGTCTTGAGTTAAAATGAGGATTTCATACTGGTTTACCAAGAAAGGAAGCAGGCTACACTCTCATACACTTGTTATCTCAATTGATCTTCCCAACAAACCTGCAAGATAGAAATTATTATTGTTTATAGAGCAGGGATTTCCTGCTCCAGTCTCGTTGACATTTGAGGCCTGATCATTCTTTGGATAGGGGCCTGTCTGTGCATTGCAGGGTGTTGAGCAGTATCTCTGGCCTCCATCCAATATATGTCAATCGCATCCTTCTTCATGACAACTAGTATCTCTGGGCATTGCCAAATATCCCCGGCAGGGGAGGGGGCACAATTACTCTGGTTGAGAACCACTATTATAGCAGAAATACAGTCTTCTAGACAAGCTTCACTGTCAGTAAGTGGTAGTTACAGGATTTGAACCTGGGCTGGTATAACCCAGAGTTCTCACTCAGAAGTGGTACAAAAAGAACAGAAGGGCTTTGCAGATGAGGCTGGTCAGGAAACTGAGATGTAGAGACAACCAGTGAGGTTTTCAGGCACTTTACCCCAGAACATAATAAATCAAGTACAGTCTAGTTTGGATTCATTTAAGTGTGTGTGGGGTAAGATATGTCATAGGCTGTACTGGATGTGGTCATTAATCTGCTTAGTATCTCTTCCCTCACTCCCTTCCACATTATGAGCTATGAGCAAAGTTGAGTCTATGGAAAGATCATCCTATTATTTTAGGCATGTCACATGGTGATTCTGAGAGGGAAGAGCCTTTACCCTTTTTATATTCGAACAGTACTCTATGGTAAGGCTCCCAGTATTTTCATTTGACACCTGGGAAAGTTCCTTAGGTGCCTCCATGAGAAGTTTCAGGGTTAGCTTCTGGCTGTGTTCATCAGTGTGTTAACTAGTGTTATGTGAATTCAAAGAGATGATGTTATACAATTGTCTATTTAGGAAACAATCTTTGAAACCTTTCCAAGCAGAATGCCTAAGAAGATGGTCCTCGGAACCACTCTGTCTGGGCTCCTCTCAGGAATTCTGTCCTCCAGTAGACAATCAGCACCCATCTATGTAGCTTCCCTACAAGAAGAGTGCAAATTATCTTCTGTTTCTCAGGCCTTGAGACACCAATATCTGTGATGAATCCCATGCCAGAGTGCCTTTGGCAGCTGGGGATAGAGGGGATCTCTTAGATTCATACTCCTACTGCCTCATGTCCCTGGGTGGTACTATGAGGAGGAAGAGCCATCAGTAAATTATTTGTATGTCCCTACTCAGACATCAAAGTATTGACCTTCCATCTTTAGAGAGTTATCCCTGTAATGAAAGTAGCTTTTCCCTAACATTGCCCATAACTTCTTTTAAAATGCAACATTCCTATAAAAATAACTAAATGGCACTGATCTGTCAGTGATTTAATACATTGATTATCTTCTTCCTTAATAGGAGGGCTTAAAGATAGAATATAAGAAAGGAGATTCTCACTTTTTGGTAAGAAAGAAATAGGAAAAGGACTAATTCTAGAATAGAGCTATTGTATTTTAATTCAGAACTACTGAATAGTCTATTGCCAGCTTGATGTGATATAACTGCAACCCCCAAGAGAAGGACCAAAAGTGAACAAAAAAAACAACAAAGGTCAAACCCCAAATTTCCCTTCACTGGAATTTTTTCTAAGAACCAACATTTCTTTTGAGTCTTCCCTAATCAAAATAACTTTTAGTGTCAGGGCAAATAACTTCAAATAGGAGCTAGATTGAAGGATGGAACAAGAGAATGGAAAGAAGAATGGAAACAAGGTATAAATGGGACTCTTGTTCTAGGATTCAAAAAAGTTAGGTCCCCATCGTGTGTGTGTGTGTGTGTGTGTGTGTGTGTGTGTGTGTGTAGGGTGTCTGTGGGTATTGTGTGCACCTTGGGTGTGTGGTAGGGATAGCTGTGGGTGCTAGGTCTATGGGTATGTGTTGCGTGTTGCAGGGTTGTTTGGAGTGGAGAGTGGGTATATGCATGAAATGCTCCCCCTTTTAAACTTAGTCTTTTGACCCTGGAGTTTTTATTCTTAGTTTGCTGGGGCTCTAGGACAATAAGGGGAAAGGACATTTTTCTTCTTTAGAAGTCATGGCACAGGAATTTCTTGAATTATAAAATCCAGTTCAACCAGATTCTATTAGCCTCTAAGATACAGTGCAAAACCTCTCAGTTCTCTTAAACTTGGGCCAAACTGATTTTTTAAAAAACAAATAAGGAAAGAAGGAAAAATCAATACAGATGGTTCAGAAATGGGCCATAACAGTGGTCCAAATGAGAAGCTTTTCTGATCTTAGAAATAACAGGTCACTCCCCAAAAGCAGTCCAATCCTGGGAGATATTTACACATAAAAAGATTCCAAGTCAGCTTCTTATGGGCTCAGCTGAGGAATGTTTTAGTCACCCTGAAACTGTTTTTTACAGTAGAATTTCTATGAAATTATGTGGGAGAAAAATGACCTGAATGTAGCTTAAATGATAAAAAAAAAGAATATTTCATACTTGTATTCAATGTTTTAATGATAAATTGTATTTATATGAAGTTTTTCATTGATTGATCCATTCATTCACTGAGAGACATTTATTTCGTGTTTCCAGTATGCAGGCAGTAATGATAAAGACAAATACGACCCAGCTTATGTCATTTACTCACCAAAAGTTTTGTCCCCTGCTGTGTGTTGGCTGCTGCTGACCAAGCAGAATAAGGCAAAGTTTGTCTCTGCTGTCAGAGATTTCACATTCTGGCTTAAGTGCCACTAGGAGATATCAGGGATCCAGGAAGAATTCTTAAAGTGACAAGTATTTTGGGATTCTGAAGATGTTGGCTAATTCAAGAAAACACTGGTGGGATTGAATAGAGAGGGAAGAGATGAAGGTCCACAGGTAGCCCTGAGCTAGGAGGAGTGCTGTGTGTTTGCAGAACTGAAGGAAGTCTCCTGTGGCTGGAGCACAGAGCCAAGGACACCAGGATAAAAAGATACTGGAAGGGGAGGAAGGAGCCAGATCAGGTGGGCTAAAAGGTCATATATTGTATTCCATCTATGCTAAAATCAAAAGGTCTCTCTCTTTTTTCTTAGGATTTCATTTATTTATTTGAGAGAGAGACAGCATGAAAGGTCAGAGGCTGGGGCACCTGGGTGGCTAAGTTGGTTCAGCGACTGCCTTCTGCTCAGGTCATGATCCCGGAGACCCGGGATCAAGTCCCACATCGGGCTCCCTGCTCAGCGGGAAGCCTGCTTCTCCCTCTCTCACTCCCCCTGCTTGTGTTCTCTCTCTGGCTATGTTTCTCTCTGTCAAATAAATAAATTAAAAAAAAAAAAAAAGAAAGAAAGAAAGGTCAGAGGCAGAAGCAGATGCCCTGCTGAGCAGGGAGCCTATTGCCTGACTCCATCCTGGGCTTCCAGGATCATGATCTGATCGAAAGGCAGTCACTTAACCAACTGAGATACCAAGGAACCCAAAAAGGTTTCTATCTTGAAGATGAGCTTTTCAAGACTGTAGGGACAATGTCATAAAGGGACATGTTCTAGTCCACCGTCTTCAGATCACTGGGTAACATGCCTCCTTCAGGCCGGGATCCCAGGCTACAACCTGACACTTCATTGTGGAAAGCAATTTGTGGGAATTAGTTTAAAATGAAATGAAATCTTCCCCTAAAGGCTAGCTTTGCATTTTGGGTTTAGAGGGAAGAATGCCATAAAAGTGGGATGTGAAAAGGAAGAAATTCTGTTTCTGGTTTTGTGGTAGTTGTGTTGGTCATGGTGGATGTCAACAGGGTCTAAATTCTAAATGTGCATGATTAATGTTCATTCTTCACTCATCACAATTTCCCCATCTAAAGTAGAACAAAAACCTGACTACAAGTTTTAACTGACTCATGCAGAAGTTGTTTATGGATTATATGATAAATGAACCTAACCCTATTGCACCAATTATAGATTTGAGGGTGTGTGCAAAAATTTTCTCAACTCTCAAAGAGGAGTTAAAAAATTTGAATCTATTTTTAATAGAATAGAATTATGAGAGTATGATTGGCTTTTTTTAAAAAAATCCTGTTGCTATGTCATATTAGCCAAGAAACTCAAAGACACAAATAAGGAAGTGTCGTATTACTTATATCAGCAAATCCACCCCAGTAGGGAAACTTCTACTCAAATCCTGCTCTAACTGGATTTACCAGAGGCCCTGTTCACCTTGTAGGCATTTAGTTTTGATCCCTCAGTGGGATTGTGGGCTTCAGATTTTCCTCAAAAGCCTTATGCCTGCACACGTCCTCTCCCTGTAAGCACTCAATATGTATCATCCAACAACATGTATTACTGTAAATGTATCCTTTTTGGAGAAGTGTCCGGACTCTCCCAGTGTCTTACAACCAAATAATCACAGAGACATCATATTTGACACCTTGATATTTGATCAAGGTATTCCTTGATCAGTGGATGGCCCAAGCCCTCGCCTTTGATTCTGACCTTGTAGCAGCTGTTGGTTAAGCTCTGGCTCCAGTCCAGTCTCTGAAGACCATGGACTCATTCCCCTTCCTTTTCCAGAAGCCAGGGAAATGGGGAGAGGTTACAAATTTACTATGGTGTTTAAAGATGTACCAAGGGATAGAAATTACAAAGCATGTTATACAGCTTTGAGGACCTACAATCCAAGACAACCAGTTGCATGAGATCTGGGGGTTGGAGATATAAATAGTCAGAAGGGTTAGGATGGTTGCTATGGGCAACGCTCAGTTCATGTCTCTAAGGAGATGGTCTGTGGATTGTCGATGAGTTTGAGAGTGCTTGGAAAATTAAAAAAATACAGTGTTAGAAATACAGAGATATATAGACATTAAATATAATTTACACATACTTCAGAAAGGTGACAGAAGAAAAAAGGTTTTAATTTTACTTTATTTCTTCACCATTGAAAAGGTTATTGATTGACTGAGTAAACATGAAAGTTTCTTGGAATAAATCAATCTCCTGTTAGTGAAATTCTTGGGGTCTGAATCTTCAACTCAATTATTTTTTTAAACATTATTGTCTCTGTTTTTCTTTATTATATTAATGAATAATGAATAGGCTAGAGTTCATTGAGTACTTAATATGAATTATTTCAGTAATAAAGAATTTAATATTAAAAGTAATCAAGAAGGTCTTTTAAATTTTATTTAAAACATTTTGATAACATGTTATATTTATGGCAACTACCTAATTTTTTCTGGGAATTCTATAGCAAAATAGTTTAAAGAACATCCAGATGTCATTAAGAAAAAGACCAGCAAACCGATGGAAAACTGGGCACAGGATATAAACAAGAAAAAGGAATGGAAAAAGAAAGATGACAAACAAGCATTAACATGTGAGAAGATGTTCAACCTCACAGGTAATAAGAGAAATATGAGGGTGACTGGGTGGCTCAATTGGTTAAGCACTTGCCTTTGGTTCAGGTCATGATCCCAGGGTCCTGGGATCGAGTCCTTGATGGGGTTCCTCACTCAGTGGCAGGTGGGGGGGGGTGTCTCATTCTCCCTCTGCCACTGCCCTGCTCATTCTCTCTCTCTCTCTCTCACACACACAAATAAATAAATACAATATTTTAAAAGTAAGAGAAATACAAATTCAGTGAAGTCTTTTTTTTAAATGTATTAAATGGGCAAAAATTCACGTACATTTAATAACATATTCTGCTGGTGAGGTTGCCAGAAAAAGGCATATACTCAAATTTCAGGAAGATGTGTAAACAGGTCAATGGATATAGAGAAGAGTTTCTCAATATTAGAAAATCATAAGAACACCTATCTTTTGACCTGTAAATCCCTCTTCTGGGTAATTGCTCTGCATATATACCAACACATAAGAAAAGACTGACATTGAGATTATTCATAGCAACAATGTGTAAGCAGTAAAAATTGAAACAATTCCATCAATACAGAACTGGCTAAAGAAATGGCATGCCCATACGACAGATATGTATGTATAAAAGGATGAAAAGTTTTACTTATGAAAAAAACCTCAAAAATATGTGAAAAGATCTCAGATTGATTATTAAAAAAAAACAAAGTGTGTATAACATATTACCTCTTTATAAGAAAGGGAGGAACATAAGAACATATTATCTGTATGTTCCTGCATTCACATTAAAAAAAAACAAAAACGAAACATAAGAAACTAATTAAAGTTGTTACCTGCATATGGGAGTTGAGGTCAGAGGTAGGCAAAGAGAAAACAGGCAGACTAGAATGGGAGCAAGACTTCACAGTATGCCTCTTTAGATTGTTTTGATTTTTGAATGAGTTGAGTGTATTACCTATGTAAATGAGAAATTAAAAAATAAAGTATGGACTCCAGAATTTGCTCTCCTGGGTTCAAATCCAGGATCAGCCACTTAGTGGGTGTGTGACCTTGGGCGACTTATGCTCCCTGTGATTTATTTCCCCATGTGTACAATGGGGATAATTATAATAATGCCCAAGCCATAGTTTAGGATTAAAAGAAGATAGTGCTTGGAAAGCATTTATACAAGTACCTGGCACACACAAAGCATAGGAGATGTTTGCCATAATTGTTTCTTGTCTAGTGATTCTTTGGGAAAGGGGCAAGTTGCTTTGTAGAAAAAGAAGACTGGGGTTTAGAACATCAGTTATTAGGTCTGGAAAATATTTTAGAAATGTGTTTTATTAAGCAGAATTAATCTTGATATCAAGAACTAAACTGTAGCTATGATTTTACAGAGGAAGTATACAGGTAATGTTTTTGGAGTCACATTGCGGTACTTAAGACAAAATGATGAAAAAAAAAAGACAAAATAAACAGCTGCCCAATGAGGCTTTGTTAGTTAAAGGTCTAATAGCTTACTTAAACAATAGTAATGATACCAGCTTTTTTTATTATTATTACATTATGTCATTTTTTATAATATATCACTTTACATGAGTACATTGTCTTATTTAAGTTGGTAAGGATACTCCACCCAGCTGCATGATTCAGCATTTTAGGTGCTTGTTATGAAGGATGATGGTTAAATAAGAACAAATCAGGGAGAGAAGTTTCCAATCTATTTGTACAACCTTGAGGCAATCACCACCACCTCTGATGAGTGGCTTCCTAGCAGATGCTTGAGGCTAGGGTTGGCTAGAAGACATTTGTTTAGTAATTCAATATTTCAATATCTCTTATTTTAATTTGATCTGGTACAGTGCTGAGCACTGACAATACCATGGTGAATGATCTAGGATCTGTAGCTTGAGTGACTTAGGAGGGAGAGGTTCTTCAGCAAGTAACTATAGTCGAAACTCAGTGCCATCATGAAACAGATAGGAGGCTCAAGGGTAGAGGAGGGTCAGCAAAGATTTCATAGAGAAGAAAGTTGTTTGGCTTGTTCAGCCAGGATATTATCACTATGGTATAAAACGGCAAAAATGTTGGAATCAGGTGACTGTAATTTTGAATCACCTTCTTTTTTTTAAAAAAAATATTTTATTTATTTATTGACAGAGAGAGAGATCACAAGTAGGCAGAAAGGAAGTCAGAGACAGAGGAGGAAGCAGGCTCCTCACCGAGCAGAGAGCCAGATGTGGGCCTCGATCCCAAGACCCTGAGATCATGACCCCAGCCGAAAGCAGAGGCTTTAACCCACTGAGCCACCAGGCGCCCTTGAATCGTTCAACTTCTTCACCTGTTAAATGAGATAATAATTCACCTTGCAGGGAAGTTATGAAAATTAGAGATAATGTACAGGTAAGGCAGGTAGAATTTACTCTAGCATACAGCAGGTGCTCAGTAGATGGTAGCAATAATGATGATGAGCCATTAGAATGTGAAGGGATTTTTGCTGGTTTTATTCCCTTTTGTATCCCAGAGATGCACCTAGAAAAATGGCATTTAATCAATATATTTTACAATGAATGGATGACAGAAAGAGACAGTAACAGAGAAAATAGCACCTGTAAAGAAAATGCCTGATCTGTTTGGAGGCTATAAATCACAAGATGAGACAGGTGTGTGTGTGTGTGTGTGTGTGTGTGTGTGTGTGTGTGTGTGTACAGGAGTGTGTCCACACACACAGGCACAGGCATGTGCGAGAGAAGCAAAGGTGGGATCAGGGAAAAAGCACTTTGCTGAAAGAAGTTTGAAAAGCTGATCCTGCCATCAACTTGATCTTAGATTTGGGGAGAAACCATCCATAAAGTCACTTTTTATTATTATTTACTATTGGAAGGAGAGAGAAGAAAAGGCATGACAGGAGGCATTGGGATTTGGTTCTGTGGTGTAAAAGAGCCATAAATCTTAGGTTTATTTTAACTCGCATAGCCTGGGATTTAAATAACTAGTATTTGGATTTATATTCTGCCTCTTCCTGTAAAGCATGGAGTTGCTTTGGGGAAGAATTAAATATACATAGGTGATCTGCATATTTTGCATTTCAAGGTTCAGAGTCCTCTAATAATTGAAAATACTTCAGGCCTCAACTTCCCCCAGGCTGCTGCTACCTGGCTGCCACTGCAAGTCCTGCAGGGGTGTTTGCAGCTCTTTCACAAGGCTTCAAATGACCTCGACTTATCTGTGACTTTCTGGTGTGTGAAGTACCCAGATAGCTGCATTTTGATGGGAAGGAGCGGGGCACAGCAGTGATGGGGGATGGTTTGATTCAATCTTTGAATAAACAAACTAAAGGCTAAAGGTGAGAAAAGTTAAGTCACTCCTGGCTTTTAAAAATGATTCTTAGGGAAGGTTTGTCTCTAGGAATGTGAATAAATAATCTGAAATCTTCCCAACTACAAATATCCTTAAGTGCTAGTAACATGTCAGCACACATCATTTTGAATGTGGAACTGAGCTTGCAAGAAAGTATGGGGTGGGTCCAGGGATTGGGTGAAAAAAGGAGCTATAAAGCTGAGCAGAAAGTCCAAGTCTTACCTTGTAGCCTGGTTGGGTTTGACAGGTGGCATCCCAGGGATTTGGAGCTTGGGCTTGGAGCCATCCAAAGGAAGTGAAGTAACACTGAGAGCTGCAAATGTTACCACTAGTCAGGGCCACAAAGGATTGCCATTTCAATGAGCAAGTAGAATAAACGAAGTCTGTCTACCAGCAAAGAGGGGTAAGACCCAAGCTTCTCTGTATTGTTCTGGACAGAATCTGCCTGGCGAATTCCTAACAATGGTCCTGCATCACAAGGAGGTGGCCTATGCAAATACTAAAGACAAGGAAGCCGAATAGTAACAACAAATTTGACTTTAGAGATGTTTTAAGATTTGCTAAATAATATGGAAATGCATAATTCTGAGATTATATAACCCTGGTAACATCATCTCAATGTCTTCAAGCAAAAGATGACAGGCTTCCAAGGAGAAATAGAAAATCTTTCCTGTCCCTTGATAATAACCTGAGGATGGGTACTTCACAATTTTGTTCACAGTTTACCTCAAGGAGCTAGAATAGCAAGTGCTTGACTAATATTTGTTGAAAGAATTGGTAAATAATGCCTGAAAAAGTCAAGACTTTTGATCTGACCTTTTGGCAGCCACTTACCCATTGTGTGGACGACTACCCAGTGAGAGCTTCTGAGCGCTCCCATCCCAGCAGGGTCTGTTTCCAGAAGCCACACACCCCAGTCTTGGAGGGCTTCATGCTGCTTGGTGGGATCTTTGTAAAGGAAATTGAAGCACCCAAAGGGTTATCAAATTAATTCTCTGATTATATAACTTAAACAAGCTTAGAATAATTCTTGGTAGTACCTGACGCAAAGCAGGCACAATCCATGACAATTTGGGCCTTCTGGGTTATGTATGGTCTGGATTACAAATTAAAGGTTTTGGAGCACTGTGAGCAGTTTTTACAATCTCTAGCCTTGCAATTAACAAGATTAACCCTCTTAACTGTATGTAGGGAATTCTGCATCCCCAAGTTAAAAGATCACATTCCAGGGGTGCCTGGGTGGCTCAAAGGGTTAGCCTCTGCCTGCAGCTCAGGGCATGATCCCAGGGTCCTGGGTCCTAGGATCGAGTCCTCAGCAGGGAGCCTGCTTCCCCCTCATTCTCTGCCTGCCTCTCTGCCTATTTGTGATCTCTCTCTCTGCCAAATAAATGAATAAAATCTTTAGAAAAGATCACATTCTAGTCAAGTGTACATGGAACATTGCCTAAAATTTAACACACACCAGCCCCAAATACAAGTCTAAACAAAAACAAAGAATTGTTATTATCATACAGACTGTTCTCCAGCAAGCATCCAACTAAACTGGAAATGAGTAACAAAACTCACCATCACCACTACCACATAGGAAGTAATTCCAGTTTTATGGTGTCCTTTGGGTCTTTCTTCCATTTCTTTCCTTGCTGTAGCTGGGTCCTGCAGGCCCAGAGCAACAGTGGACACTGGAGGTGGAGTGGGCAAGCTGGTGAAGGTGGTCTCAGTTTTAAAGGAAACAATGCACAAAGCCCGTCAGTTGTGGAATGTGTATGTTGGGCTGGCTGAGAGACAGGGGCACCCAAGATGGCTGATCTTCCTGCCAAAGCAGCCGTGGCCACCATGTCATCTCCAGTAGATTGAAACCTAGCTGGGGGGACTGAAATTTCCCATACCTGACTTTCCAGCCAGGGACCACCCACCATCGTCTGGACCTTCCCCTCTACCTAGAGTCAACCTAGAGTCAAATCCTCTAGGTTGAATGCTAGCTCCGTGCCTGACCAAATTTCTTCGCATCTCTGGACCTTTGTTTTTTCATTTTAAGAATGGGAACAATGATGGCATTAACCTTTTAACAGTGTTGTGAGGATTATAAGCAACAAAATATGAAAGGTGCTGTAACCAGCTCACGGTTAATAAAAACTTAGCCTGATACTTTAAGAGCACTTGCTAAAAGCTAGGGAAATACTCTGTTGAGTGTTTTACATTATTTCTATTAATCCTTCAATATTATGAGATAGATCTTGTCATTATACCTATTTTGCAGATGATGTAATTTAGGTTTAAGGAGATGAAAATTATTTTAAAGGTTTGTGGTTGTTTAATCTTTGCCCATATGAATGTTGTTGTCATATATATGGTCTGTTTGATACTACGTTCTTGATTGGAAATATGATTGTTGATTTTATCATTATTCCCATGAGAAATGTTATCTGCCTTGAAATGATTTACTTATGGTGACACCAAAGAATATATTAAAGCAAAACAAAAACTAAAATTAAATGAAAAATTCACTAAATAAAATAAAACAAAATAAAAGAAAGTGAAAGAAAGTGCAGGGCCAGTGTGGTACAGTAGAAAGAACACAGAACTGAGATTAGGCATCCCTGGATTCTATTCCTGGTCTGTCTCTAATTGTCATCTGTACAATTACAGACTCATGCACATGATCAATAGGTTCCCTTCTATCTATATCAGCAGTGGCTTGAGAATTAGATCTGAATCTGCATTCTCATTGCTTCATTACTCTGACCAGATCTTTTTACCTGTCACCTTCATGGACTGAAGCCAACAATCTCAAGGTTCACTTCTGCTCTAATATTCCCTTTATCAGACAAATGATTCCCAGTCTCAGATATTATATGTCTTGAAGGTTATAGAGACAATGAGGTGTTAGCCAAGAAGTATCAGTGCCTAAAAAAAGTTTACAAATTAATTTGGGGAATTTACTGCACCTACAGCTTCCTAAATCTTGCTCTGTCATGTCTCCATGTGTTTATATAATATGGACATTGGGGAGAGATTTACCTTTTTTTAGGAAGGATAAGAACATGTTACTTTTGTTATAACAGTTGATATTCCTATTCTGTGAAATCCTGTGTTCACACTACACAATTTGGAAAACATTTTGTAACAGATGGCATAGGCAAATCCAGATGAAACTCATTATCCAATAGATTAACCTCTTTCTTTGGCTGATGACATGAACTTTCCAGCATTCCAATTTGTTACAACTTTAATCAGTTTGGACCCCCTTGGTTTTAAAGTATCTATGTCAGAAACAGTCACATCTAGGAAAAGATTTGAAATCTCTCCAAGTCCAAATGTGAAATGTTTTAACAGAGATCTAGAAGGAAAGAAAATTTGAGAAGAGTGGATATGCCAAAAGACAAGGTACTCAGAAATGCCTGCTTTCTCTTTCTCTGTAGATACATACTTCATCTGGGGCCCAGGGCAACTGTGCTGCCACCTCTGCCTCATTTATTCCAACTGTAAGTGAAGATAATAGCTATTTATATACCTGGAAGGGGTAAGGTGGTGATTAATTAGTTAATGTGTTCAGCATGCTTTGAAGTGCTAAGTGTTATTAAGATTCATTTGGATTTACTCTAATAATTTCATGAACTCAGGGTTCTTTCCACCAGCTGAGGAGGAGGAGCTGAGATCTCTTGATCAGATTTTGCAAATGGCAGAGCAGTTTTAATGCAAAGTTCTTCTCAAAACCGGTTCACACTGGTATTTGCAATTAAAAAGAAAACAGTTAAGCACTTGAGCAATCACCATATCCAAGTGTACAGGGCAGAGTAATCTCTTCATGATAGTGGAGGTAAATATTAGTTCCTTTCCCCTTTTTGCTTGCTTCCCTCTCCCCTAGTCTCCTATATCTCCATATCTGTTAGAGTTGCACAGTCTGAAAAATCTGAAACAGAAACTCGAGGTAATGACCTTTCACAGCTCAAGAACTTTATTCTGCAAATCCTGGCTGAGATGCTTCATGCTGACTGGTCTGGATGGTTTGCTGTGGGCATCTGTGCTGCTTGCTCACTTGCTACACACCCAGTTTTAACAGGAACATTTATAGGAACCTGAGTTTATTACCCGAGTCTCTCCAGGTGAAGAATACTGGAGGTCTCAAACAGGCTTACTCTGGAGAGACACTCAAAGCATTTTAAAACAAGGGAGCCTGGGTGGCTCAGTGGGTTAAGTCTCTGCCTTCGGCTCAAGCCCTGATCTCAGGATCCAGGCCGGCCTGCTTCCTCCTCTCTGTCTGCCTCTCTGCCTACTTGTGATCTCTCTCTCTGTCAAATAAATAAACAAAATAAAATTAAAAAGGTATTTTAAAACAAGAGCTTGGAGTTGCAGAGAGCAGAGTTTATGTTTGTTTTTAGGTGCTTGCCGGAGTTTGGTGAGAAGGGTGAGGGGAATAGCCTAGTGAGGGACCACCAGTGCTGGTCAGTAGACTTCAGGCTTACTCAGGGTCAGATCTTGCACCGTGCAAGCTGGCCAGCTCCAGTTGACCGACTCCCCACGTGCCTACCTGGTCCCTCCTTTCTCTGCCCCTACCCCAGGTAAACTTCTCACAGATGTGGTCAAGCAGAGATCAGGGCAAGGACAGTGAGTGCTGTGGCCCCATGGTTTGATAGTGGCGTGGAGGGGTGGAATTTGTGCTTCCCAGCACTGGTGGCCTGCCTTACATCAGGCAGTGGTTTTAGAAATAATTAGGAATCCTAAAGCCCATTGGCTTAATAGGAGAGCCCCTTTAATAATTTGGTGCTGTCTTTACTCACATCTAAGAGCGATGTGGGTTTCCTGGGCAGTGATGTCAGGAAATTCTTAGGAACAGACATATAGACATACAGTTTTCATTTTTTGAAAAATATTTTACTAAAGGAAATTATGCTCATAAAAACTTGGGTCGGTCCCCTTCTTACCTTTCCTTATTTCTTTTAACGTTGTTCCTTTGTATACATTGTCTGTCTTTCAGAGTTGCGTGACATGTACTTCTTATCTTTTTTCTTCATTATATTTCATCAGCATTATCTAAATCAGGACACAGGGGAAATATTTTCTATTTTTTAATTTAGCATGGCTTTGATATAAGATAAGACACCCTTGATCGGGTTTCCATTCCCTGATAGATCAACATTTCTAGTGTATGTATGTGTCATGGAAATAACATAGAGAGCTGAACTTTGATAACTTGCTGGACCTTTTCCAAGGGTTGGACTCCTTCAGTCTGGGCCTGTCCAGTGTGCTGAGCTGAAGATTTTCTGAGGTCTGATCAGCAGGCCTGGCATTCTGACAGTAGCCAGCCTTATTGTTCCCAGAGTGCTTGATCTTTACAAGTGAGAGATAGAATGAATTCTAGATGGACTAGAACAGACCCATGTATCTAAAAACAGAAGATTCAGGTGTTAGAGATAAAAATTCTTAAGTCACTCTACTAAGTAAATTTTGTGGAGGAACAACTGTATACAATTGTATACATTTTTAAGACTCTGTAACTGTTAGAAATAGACCTAAAGGGATATTAGCTACATCTGAAGCCAAAATTAATATAAATCACAATACCTTTTCTAGAAAAATTGAAATGAAGTAATTACTTCAGGAAATGTGTTTATAAGTCTAATTTTTCTTGATGTCTTCCTGTGTATTATGCAAATCATCCATGTTTTGCTCAAGTCCTTGAACAATTCTGTTTTAAAACTATCAGCACATATTTCCTGCTTTGCCATATGTGGTATTAATTAACTTAGTTAAATTGTTTTGATTAACAACCAATAAACCTAACCTGTTGAGCCATTCCTTACCCAAAACTGTTCACCCCACGGGAACTCACTGGCTGCAGTTTCCCTCAGGTCTGCTGGCCTGGCTTTATTCTGGAGAAGGTGCGTTCAGGGTAATAAAATGGAGGAGAAACAGGATCTATGGAAAATTTTTACCCTTCCTTGACTGCCAGATATTAAAAGAATGAAGAATTGATTATTGTCAGAGGGAAAAAATGAACACACGAGAGGCAAGACGGTGCCTTGCACATAGTAGTTGTGTACCAGGGGCACCCCAGCTGGGCCCGAGCCTGGGCACAGGTTCTGCAGGATTGCTTCATGACTCACCAGCCCAGGTACCCGACCCCGAGTGCCGCTGTCTGTGGAATAAAGAGATTCTTCTATTGGGGGTTTAAGGAACAAGAAAATAACTACATTCTTATTACCAAAATAGGAACATTATACCTTGTTTAATTGGAATTAAGTACATGGTGGGCAATAAATCGCACAGTTGAGTCCTTATATTTTCTTCCAGGCTCTCTCTCAAGGAGTGGCAATAACTCGTAGCTGCAAAAGGTCCCTGGCCTGTCCCCAGTCTCCGTGTGCTCTGTGCTGCATGCTGAAGTTATGTTTCATGTTCCATTCTGCTCTGCGCCAATGTGTCTGCGTTTCCTATCAGAGCATTCATACTTATTGTTGCGAATCCTAAGTTATCCTGTCTCCAATTGCTTGTGCAGACTTTAGGTGGTGAGGTTTTCTTTCTATTTATCTATTGCATTAGCTGTGTTTTACTAGACCTACAAAGTCATTCTCTGCCTTTAAAACATTTCAAAAGACTGCTGCCTGGCCTGCCCCAGAAATGTATTTCTATTTTCATGAAACTGTAGCTTTTTATGTTCTCTCTTCTTGACTGACTTCATACAATAGGAGCCTCTGCTTATAGCTCACCTGGGGATAACAAATTCCAAACTCAAATTCCTCGATTACACAGAAATTATAGATTAATTCTTGTGTATAAATATCAAATACCTGTATTCTGTCATGGCCAGCAATTTTCCCCATTTCACCCCAGAACATGTTTAATTAAGTGGTTCTCCCTATTGCATTGATGTTGGAACATTTTTAGTTCTGGGTTAAAATATGTACTGACCCATGGGGGAAATACCTTCCTGAGAGCATGTATACTCAAAGGAAAATCTTTCTCCTCACAGTTTTCTAATTACTTCACTTTCATCGCTGTTTCATATATGCTTAGGACCTAATTTTCTGTTTTGTTTCTGCCCTTTTGGAGGGAAATTACATTTACTTGCCGTTTGCAGAGTTGTTAGGAACATTAGCAAGAGTGTAAGCTTCTTGAGGGTGGCAACCGTTTGTAACATTTTTGTTTTATATTCCTCAGGGAACTGAGCACAATGCAGAACAGAGAAATGTGCTAACTAAACTATGCAGAGAAGTGAGGTTGTGGGGAGAATGCAAGAGCTTACCTCTCTGGTCTCCTGGCAGCCTCTGGATGACCTCTCTTCCCAGACATCCTGACATCAGCAACTGTGACAGAGTTGAGCACTGGCTGCACCCACCCCAGAAAATCATGAAACCTCAAGGGGAGCCTGAGAACAAATTGACAGCTTATCTAAGAAAACCGTCCATGTTGATCAAGGGAATGGCTTCTGATAACATTTCACTTAAACTCCAAATAGATCGACCTATCTTGCCACTCCCATTAATTTGTAGTCTGAAATCAGCTTAGTCACAAGGAAGAAAGTACTAGAACACTTGCAGGAGTTGTGGTACTTTTTACTCAGGGTAGGTGGAGAACAGGGGCTGGCAAACCTCTTCTATAAGGGACCTGAGAGTAAATACTTTAGGTTTGTCACGGTCACAGCAGAGCAGCCGCAGACAATACATAAACAAATACTGAGGCTGTTTTCAAGAGAATTTTTCAAAAACAGTGAGCACCCAGGGGGCTGGATTTAGACTATGGGCTGTAATTCTCTGACCCCTGGTCTAAAAGATCAAGGGTACAATGTGGCTTTAACTCTTTGATGTGAGGTTTATTCCCTCGCAGGTTCCTAAGCTTCCTGGGAGCTTCCAGGGGCCAGAAGGGAAGGGAGTTGGGTAGGGGCGGGTGGAGGGGGTAGGCCTGGCCTCTGCCTACCTCTCACATCCTCACACTGAATCCACTTCTTTTTTCTTTTCTTTTGTTTCTTTCTTTTTTTAAATCCATTTCTGATCTTTCCCCAGGGGTTCTCAGAGCACAGGTGGGGACAGGAGGCTGGGATCCTGCGTCCAACAGAAGAGCCTAGCTTTTCTCATTACCCCTTTTGACTGAATTATTCGTAGAAATCTCTTCCTGTTTGTCACTGAACCTAGATTTTACTTTATGGACTTTTGGAATAAAAAGTATGACTTTTATAAACCAAAACTTCAGGTCTCCCAATTATAAAAGATCAGGAGAAAATTTATGATCATTATGCCCATGGAGAATCATTCCATCTGACATGAATGTATTTGAATCTTAAACAAATTAGCTAATAAGCTAAAATGATTTAAAGTAGAGACTAACGGGAAAAATAGTTACTGAATGACTTTAAAGTTCAACTCTCAATGGTTGTATAAAGGTTGTTAGTTTTGGTGAATTAGTGTTTAGAATTTCATATTGTACTTATATAACCTTTGCAGCATCAAATTTCAAGATTACAAAACCAGGAAGCTAAAAAACACAAATGCTGACTTTCGCAGGAGTTTTTCCTAATCTGCTTTTCCTTGCTTCCCATTTATAGGAGGACAGCAAGAAAATCACCACCATTACATAGCAATCTTGGGAAATCTATTGAAGACTAAGCATTCTGAACATGCTCTGGGAACAGAAGAATGGATTTAAGCAAATTCACCAACTCATTCTCATCTGTATGGTCCTGGCAAAATAAATCCAGTGCATGCCTTGGTTAGAGTTTGTCTGGTTGAAGGAGTAAAATCCTACCTGGGCCTAGTAAAAGGAAGCATGTGCTAGAAATACACAAGGAACCTCCAGCGACCAAAAGCAGACATAGGAGCAAGAATGGGGCCTGGAAGTTGTCAGGCTCACTCTTTTCTCCCTCCCTCCTGTGCCTAGATCTCTCATATTTGTTTGACATGAAGACTTCTACAGTTTCTAACACTTCCTTGCAGAACAGCCTTCTCTGCTTTCTTACTAGGGTGCTAGTTCCAAATGGGCATCCTCAAAAAATCATCTCATTCCTGGAATCCCCATACCACAAAGACAGTCGGCCCCTAACAATTTTTTCTTAATTAGTCCCTTGACAGAATGGTCAGAATTAAATAACCATGGTGTATATAGCTATCCGGATACTCCTTGGCCAAATTTCACATTTTGGGGACAGAGAAATCAAGTGGCCAGTCTGGGTCAGCATCTACTATTTTTCCAGTCAGCCATGAAGCTGTGCTTTCAGACCTTACCTGCTACTGGTGAGGCAGTTTTCAGAAGACGTCTGGCACCAAGAAAAGTACTTACATTAGTGCTTTCCTGTAGTCTAAAAACCTGGTTCCTGAAACAGTGAGCTATGAATTTAACAAGTTACTTTGGTCATGTCAAAGCCTAAACAACTTTGTGGATTCCTAAGTTACATCTACCAGAGAAGGGCTCCTCCAACCTTATAGAGTGGGTGATATCTTGGCAGAAGGGGACTCTGCCCATGTCCAAATCAACCCACACTTCTCTGTCTACTTTTGATTCACAAAGGCCACATTCAGAGGAGGGCATCAACTGATTAGAAATAATTTGCCTATTTGTATCATGTAGGTTTAAACATTGCCATACATCATGTTCTTTATAGGAATGCTCCTCTAGAAAAAAAAGTTTCAGCTCTAATGGCACAACCCTACACACTAGGGTGCCCATCTGTCCTGATTTGCCTTTTTCGTATTATCACTAAGAATCGCACATCCTAGGAAATCCCCCAGCCGGGGGCAAACTAAGACAGTTGGTCACCTTCACTGACAACCAGCCTGAACCATAGAACTGTGGCCATGACTAGTCAGTCCTCTTTTCATCCTCCAAATATGATTCTGGAAGCAGCCTCTGAGCTAAGAGTGCTTTGCTGAGTCAATGGGCTGTGTCACTGTATATTTCCTCAGTGGGGAGCCTTCTCTACTTCCCAGATGCTGTGCTTTGCAAGGACTTTGATTTTGTGAACCATGCCTGAAGTTACAGCACGTAGCCCATCTGATAAGGAGCAAGTGCTCACCATTCCTTCCAAGAAGACGTGCAGGGAGAATAAGAAGCCCATCCTCAAAGACACCTTCAAGCGAGGGGTGATGTAAAGTCACATGCAAACACATAGCTTCTACCACTCACACCATCATATCAGAATACTAAGATCTCACATTTTAAGAATATTTACCTATGATGTACACCTGAAACCAATAGGATAGTACATATCAATTATACCTTAGTTCAAAGCAACTTCATTTTCCCCCTTCTTATGTAATGTATGGATCATGAGACAGAAGATTTGTCTGTTTTTTTCCTGGTAAGTGGCTGTATTCCCCCTGCCAAAAATACTCAGTAGCATACAAAAGGCTCTTAAGTATTTATTGAATGAGTGAGAGCAAATGAATGAGCTGAAGATAGAAAAGTTACAAGATATCAATTTCTTTTAATTTTTATTTTTTTGGGGGGTTCCAAGATTCATTGCCAATTCCCCACACCCAGTGCACCATGCAATAGGTGCCCTCAGTACCCACCACCAGGCTCTCCCATCCCACCACCCCCTACCTCCAAGTCCCTCAGTTTGTTTCTGTGTCCAAAGTCTCTCTTGTTTCATTTCTCTCCCTGAATTACCCTACTTCCCATTTACTTTCCTTCTCCTACTGCCTTCTATATTACCCCTTATGCACCACAAGTAAGTGAAACCATGTGATACTAGAATTTCTCTACTTGGCTTGTTTCACTCAGCATAATCTCTTCCAATCCATTCCCTGTTTTACATAAGTTGGATATTCATCCTCTCTGATGGAGGTGTAGAATTCCATTGTATATATGTACCACATCTTCTTTATCCATTCATCTGTTGAAGGGCACCTTGGCTCTTTCCACAGTTTGGCGATTGTGGCCATTACTGCAATGAACATTGGGGTACATATGGCCCTTCTTTTCACTGCATCTGTATCGTTAGGGTAAATGCCCAGTAGTGCAATTGCAGGGTCATAGGGTAGCTCTATCTTTAATTTTTTAAGGAATCTCCACACTGCTTTCCAAAGCGGCTGCACCAGCTTGCATTCCCACCAACAGTGTCAGAGGGTTCCCCTTTCTCCACAGCCTCTCCAACATTTGTTGTTTCCTGACTTGTTAATTTTGGCCATTCTGACTGGTGTAAGGGGGTATCTCAGTGTGGTTTTGATTTGAATTTCCCTGATAGCTAGTGACACTGAACATTTTTTCATGTGTCTATTAGACATTTGTATATCTTCTATGGAGAAGTGCCTCTTCATGTCTCTTGCCCATTTTTTGATGTGTTCCTCTTCTTTCCGGATGTTGAGTTTGAGTAGTTCTTTATAGGTCTTGGATATCAGCCTTTTGTCTGTAGTATCATTTGCAAATATCCTCTCCCATTCTGAGGGTTGCCTCTTTGTTTTGTTGACTGTTTCCTTTGCTATACAGAAGATTTTATTTTGATGAAGTCCCAAAAGTTCATTTTCACTTTTGTCTCCTTTGCCTTTGTAGAAGTGCCTTGAAAGACGTTGCTGTGGCCGATGTCAAAGAGGTTACTGCTTATGTTCTTTTCCAGTATTTTGATGGATTCCTGCCTCACGTTGAGGTCTTTCATCCATTTCGAGTTTGCCTTTGTGTGTGGTGTAAGAGAATAGTCTAGTTTCATTCTTCTATATGTAGCTGTCCAATTTTCCCAGCACCATTTATTGAAGAGACTGTCTTTTTTCCACTGGATAATTATTCCTGCTTTGTCTGGATGATTTGGCAGTAGATTTCTGGGTCCATATCGGGACTCTCTACTCTGTTCCATTGGTTTATTTCTCTATATTTGTGCCAGTAGCATGCTGTCTTGGTAATCACAGCTTTGTAATAAAGCCTGAAGTCAGGTAATGAGAGGCCCCCAGCTTTGTTTTTCTTCTTCAGCAATTCCTTAGCGATTCAGGGTCATTTTTGATTCCATATAAATTTTAGGATTGTTTGTTCCAACGCTTTGAAGAATGCTGGGGAAATTTTGATCGGAATGGCATTGAAAGTATAGATTGCTCTGGGCAGTATAGACATTTTCACAATGTTTATTCTTCCGATCCATGAGCATGGAATGGTCTTCCATCTTTTTGTGTCTTCTTCAATTTTTTTCATGAGTGTTCTGTAGTTCCTCAAGTACAGATCCTTGAATTCTTTGGTTAGCTTTATTCCTATTTTATAATTTTTGGTGCTATAGTAAACATAATTGATTCTCTGATTTCCCTTTCTATATTTTCATTGTTAGTATATAAGAATGCAACTGATTTCTGTGCGTTGATTTTGTATCCTGCCACATTACCAAATTGTTGTATGAGTTCTAGTAGTTTGGGGGTAGAATCTTTTGTGTTCTCCACATATAGTATCATGTCATCTGCAAAGAGAGAGAGTTTGACTTCCTCTTTGCCAACCTGAATACCTTTTATTTCTTTCTGTTGTCCGATTGCTATTGCTAGGACTTCTAACACTATGTTGAACAGTAGTGGTGAGAGTGGGCATCCTTGTCTTTTTCCTGATCTCAGAGGGAAGGCTCTCAGTTTTCCCCCATTGAGAATGATATTCGCTGTGGATTTTTCATAGATAGATTTTATGAGTTTGAGAAATGTTCCCTCTATTCCTATACTTTGAAGAGTTTTGATCAGGAATGGATGTTGTATTTTGTCAAAAGCCTTTTCTGCAGCAATTGAGAGTACCATGTGGTTCTTCTGTCTTCTGTTATTGATTTGTTCTATCACATTGATTGCTTTGCGAGTGTTGAACCACCCTTGCATCCCTGGGATAAAACCCCCCTGGTCATGGTGGATAATCTTTTTAATGTATTCTTGGATCCTGTTAGCAAAGATCTTGGTGAGTATATTGGTCTGAAATTCTCCTTTTTGATGGGGTCTTTGTCTGGTTTGGGGATTAGAGTAATGCTGGCTTCATAGAAAGAGTCTGAAAGTTTTTCTTCCATTTCTATTTTTTGAAAGAGCTTCAGGAAAATAGGTGTTATTTCTTCTTTGAATGTTTGGTAGAATTCCCCAGGGAATCTGTCTGGCCCTGGACCCTTCTTTTTGGGGAGGTTTTAGATCACTGCTTCAATCTCAACTAGATATAGATCTATTCAAATTGTCAATATCTTCCTGTTTCAGTCTTGGAAGTTTACAGGTTTCTAGGAATGTATCCATCTCTTCTAGGTTGTTAAACATATTGGCATATAATTTTTGATAGTAATTTCTGATGATTGTTTCTATTTCCTTGGTGTTGGTCATGATCTCTCCCCTTTCATTCATAATTTTATTAATTTGGGTCTTCTCCCTTTTCTTTTGGATGAGTTTGGCCAAAGGTTTATAGATCTTACTGATTCTTTCAAAGAACCAGCTTCTAGTTTTGTTGATGTGTTCTGCTGTATCTCTAGTTTCTGATTCATTCATCTCTGTTCTAATCCTAATTATTTCTCATCTTGTGTGAGGGGTTCATTTAATTTTTGTTGATTTTCCAGTTCTTTAAGGTGTAATGAGAGTTGGTGTATTCAGGATTTTTCAATTTTTTGAGTAAGCTTGGGTGGCTATGAATTTCCCCCTTAGGACTGCCTTTGCTGTATCCCATAGGTTTTGGAACGATGTATCTTCATTCTCATTGGTTTCCAAGAAGTGTTTCAGGTCTTCTTTGATTTCCTGGTTCATCCACAGATTCTTGAGCAGGATCGTCTTTAGCTTCCAAGTGTTTGATTTTCTTCTGAACTTTTTATGGTGGTTGAGTTCCAGTTTCATGGCATTGTGGTCAGAGAATATGCAAGGAATAATCTCAATTCTGGTATTAGTTGAGCCCTGATTTGTAACCATTATGTGGTCTATTCTGGAGAAAGGTCCATGTGCACTCCAGAAGAATGAGTATTCTGCTGTTTTAGGGTGGAATGTTCTGAATATATCTATGAGATCCATCTAGTCCAATGTGTCATTCAAGGCTCTTGTTTCTTTGTTGATTTTCTGTTTAGATGATCTGTCCATTGCTGAGAGTGGTGTGTTAATATCTCCTACAATTAATGTATTTGTATCAATATGATTCTTTATTTTGCTTAACAGTTGGCTTGTGCCCCATGTTGGGGCATAAATATTTACAATTGTTAGGTCTTCATGGTGTATACACTCTTTGAGAATGATGCAGTTTCCTTCCGCGTCTCTGACTACAGTATTTAGATTATAATCCAATTTGTATGATATGAGAATCACTACCCCGGCTTTCTTTTGGGGTCTGTTGGCATGAAACATGGTCTTCCATCCCCTCACTTTCAATCTGGAAGTGTCTTTATATTCAAAATGTGTCACTGGTAAACAGCATATGGACGGGTTCTGTTGTTTTATCCAGTCTGCAACCCTGTGCCTTTTTATTGGAGCATTATGCCATTCACATTGAGAGCAATTATTGATAGATACGTTTGTATTGACATCATGTTGCCTGTGAAGTTCATGTTTCTCTCGATTACCTTTGTAAATTTCTGTTCTGTGTCACTCTTGTGTTCATTTCTCCTCTATAGAACCCTGCTTAGTATTTCTTGTAGTGCTAGCTTGGTGGTTGCATAATCTTTTAGACCTAGGCAGTCCTGGAAGCTCTTTATTTCTCCTTTCATTCTGAAAGTCACCCTTGCTGGATACATTATCCTTGGTTGCATATTTTTGTCATGTAATTTCCTGAATATATCTTGCCAGCTCTTTCTGGCTTGCCAGGTTTCTGTGGAAAGGTCTGATGTTATTCTGATGGTCCTCCCTTTATAGGTAAAGGATCGCTTTCCCCTAGCTCCCCTTAAGACATATCTTTGGTTTTATGATTCATGAATTTCACAATTACGTACCTGGAATCTTTCTGGCCTCACTGATCTTGGGGGTTTCCTCTCTGCCTCTAGGATATGAACATTTGTTTCATTTCCCAGATTTGGGAAATTTTCATCCATGATTTGTTCAACAATATCTTCTAGGCTTCTCTCTCTCTCAACTCCTTCAGGGATTCCAATAATTCTGATATTGCAGCATTTCATGGCATCATTTATTTCCCTTATTCTGTTTTCATGGGATTTTAGCTGTTTGCTCCAAGACTTCTCTTGCTCCTCCTTCTTAATCCATCTGTCTTCTAAATCACTGAGATGAGCTTCAGCTTCACTTACTCTAGCTGTTAGCATATTTAAATTAGATTGCATCTCATTAATAGCCTTTCTAACCTCAGCTTTCACTTCTGTTATTAGGGCTTCCATTTTAGACTAATGTTCTTTTACAAATTAGCCATTGCTTGGACGATTGCTGCCTTGAATTCCATATCCGTCATATTGTTTATTTTCATTTCCAGTAATTCTGTGACCAGGGTTGCAGTCTCAGGGTTCTGCCTCTATTGGTTGTTCCTCTTCCAAGTCATTGTGGCAAGGTGTGGTTGAGGGGGTGTATACCTAAAAATATCAGCCACTATACAAGTGAATTGGCCCTGGAAGGTTTTGGAGCAATCAAAATTCACCACTGAAAAGGAAGAAGAAATAAAAAATAAAAAGGGAGAAAGGAAGCAAGAATAGAAGCCCCTGCCAGAGTGGGGTCCAGTGGTAGGATTTATATGGTAGAAAACTACTACAGAGTAAAGAAAAAGGCAATCAGGGTAAATGAAGAGATCAAAAAGCAAAGCCCAACCTGAATGACCCCCACGACCAGTATTTATATGATACAAAAGCAAAAACAATTACATAGAAACAGTGACAGACTAGGGTGGGAAGGTGAGGGCAGACACTCCTTGTGGGCAAGGAAAGTACTTCAGATTCCTGGGTTTGTCTTGTTATTATTGTTGGAGGAGCCCACTTTCTAAAGATATAGGGAGATTAAAACTAGATGTATAGAGGGGTAGTACTGAATAGGGCTGTAGGATTACTTTGAAGCTTATAACTATATGTATATGTAAAAGAAAAAATAAAGGAAAGAAGAGAGAAGAAAGGGAAAAAACAGATAAAACACACAAGCAAACAAAAGGCAACAACAACAGAAAATACAGGAATGTGTTTGAAAAAATTTCAAGGTAAAAATTGTTATGGAGTGTTGTATTGAGTATCACGTTGTGATAAAAAGTGGGTTAAAAATTAGAAGAACAAAAACCGTGAGAATGAATTTTTAAGTATAAAGTGGAAACTTTAAAAGTAAATTAGAAAAAAGTTAAAAAAAGCAAATAAGGTGAAAAACTGTATCAGTAAAGTATAAAGCTTTTGGGGCAGTACCAAGAGTTTAATAAATTGCCTTTCCCCCCCCATGTTGGGATTTACAGTTTGCATGTCATTCTCCTGTGCTTCTGGCTTGCCTTCTGGGGGCGGGGACTGCCACACTGTTTCAGTCCCTTCTGTCTGGGCTGTGTCTCTCCACCCCCTTCCTAGGGACTGGGGTCTATTGTAACCAGGTTGTCAGGGTTCAGTTCGGGGGGGGGGGGGTTGTTCTCTTACAGCCTTTTTCAGCTGTTGAGGAAGTCAGGTTGGAGCAAGATGTCTGTGCCCAGACCTCTTTCCCAGAGAGAGCCCCTAATTAGCAACCCTCTGGACGATGGGGGGGGGGGGTGGATCGCACAGCCCCCACTTGGCCGCTTGTCACAGCAGGGCGGGTGCAGATGCTGGTTTGATTTCTGTCCAAAGACCCCGCTTGTTGTTTCACTCCCGCCCCATGAAACCGCAACTGATTTTAGGTCCCGCGACCTTGTCTCTGCCCAGGGAGTCTTTGTGACCCCAAGGCAAGGGGAACTGAGGTCCTGCGGCCCCGCACGTCACATGCAAGTCTGCAAAATCGCCTTCCCTGAGGGTCTGTGCCTGGCCCACGGGGTGGAGAGAAGTGGGAGAGAAAAGCAGTGGAGGAAAGAAAAAAAAAGCGGCAGAAAAATAGACTCCATGCTCCTGGTTCCAACATGTCCCCTGGAGTGGCACTGGGCACTCTTTCTCTCTGCCGATCCCCTTTTCCCAGGCTGCAGCAGCGGAAAAAGAGACTCTGTGCCACTGGCCGGCTCTGCCAAGTTCCCTCGCTGGGCACCAGGCGCTCTTTCTTTCCGTAGATCTATATCCCCGATTCCCCGGCTGCCCCTCAGGCACTCTGTTTCTCTTTGCTTTGAATCAGACCGTAATCTGCTGTTGTTCCCCGAACACAGAGTACTTTTGTGCTGGGGTATTGCCTTCCAATGGGTCGCCTCTAAGGGCTTTCTCCCCTGGGCCCCTTGTCCCTAGGGGTCACCCTCTGATCACTCTCACTTCTCTCTATCTCTTTGCCAATGGTCCTTGTCCCCCGTGGTGATCCAGAAGTGTGAAATATCACATTTCAGGCTGATTTCATGAGTGCTTACAGTGTTCCTGTAGTGTTTTTTGCAGGAATTGAGCTCACCTTGCCTTCCACCATCTTCCTGACTCCAAAGATGTCAATTTTGGCTGCTATAACAGGGAACGACAGATTGGGTGGCTTATATATAACAAATTTATTTTTCAAAGTTCAGGAGGCTGGAAGTCCAAGATCAGGGAGCCAGCACTATCAAGTTCTAATGAGAGTCCTTATCCAGGTTGCACACTGCTGGTTTCTTATAGCCTTAATGTGGCAGAAGCAAAAAGGGAAGTAAGCAAGAAGAGTCTTGCTTGACTCATAAAAGAGCATAATCCCATTCAGGAGGCCTCACTCTTATGACCTCATCTAATCCTGATCACCTCCCAAAGTGCTCACACCCTAGTATAATCACACTGGGAGATGGGGTTCCATATATGAATTTGGGGTACACAGTTTATAATTGAAGAATAATGGACTATAACAGTCTACAGAGAGATTATAAAGGCCTAAATGAAGCTGGTTGCTAGGAGAAGGAATTAAAAAGATACTACTGCTCTCTATCTGAACAGTGCACATTATATATTTTCTATATTTGAAATATTTTCAATCTTTTTTTTCCATAACTCCTACTCATCACACACACACACACACACACACACACACACACACACGTTCTTCAAAAAATTTTTTCATAATCTCAAACATGTCTAAAATAGAAAATAGCATAATTAACTCCCTTCCACAGTGATGAACTTTTGAACAATCTTGTTTCATCTATACCCCATCTATGTTTCCTCTTTCCTGGATTGTTAGGGGGAAAAAAGTCCCAGAGATCATGTCATTTCATTGGTATGAGATTTTATTTTTTTTTAATATTTTTAAAAGTTATTTGAGAAAGAGAGTGTGTGTGAGAGCAGGAAGAGGGGCAGAGGGAGAGAAAGAATCACAAGCAGACTCCCTGCTGAGCATGGAGTCTGACTGGGGGCCCAGTCCCCTAACGCTGAGATCATGACCTGAGCTGAAATCGAGTCGAAAGCTTAACCAACCAAACCTCCCAGACACTGTTGATATTTTCTTTTAAAATAATGTCCTGGGGCACCTGGGTGGCTCAGTTGGTTAAGCGACTGCCTTCAGCTCAAGTCATGATCCTGGAGACCCGGGATTGAGTCCCGCATCGGTCTCCCTGCTCAGCAGGAAGCCAGCTTCTCCCTCTCTCACTTCCTCTGCTTGTGTTCCTTCTCTGGCTGTGTTTCTCTCTGCTAAATAAATAAAATCTTTAAAAAAAAATAATGTCCTACTATTGTTAAAAATTATGAGTATGTACTAGCCCAATTTTAGATGAGTGAAACAGACAGGAGATGAAATGAATGTAAAATGAAACCATGGAGAGTTTCCAAAACTCCTCTGGTGCTAATATGCAGCTAGGGTTAAGACCCACGTAGCTGGTTATTCTGCTTCTATGTTTCCATGGCATCTGGTATCATAGATGTGATTTGGGGGCATGCTTGCCCATGATACCCATGATACCCATGAGCTTGGAAGCTTCTGAGGGCAGGAACAGAGCCCTTTTCACTGCAGCGTCCCAAATACAGAAAATCCCTAATAAGTACATGTGCATAAATATTGATTAAAGTCTAATCAATAGGATTTTTCAATTAATTGTATAAGCTAAGGTACTGGAAAGGTTTGCAATTTATTCCCAGTCTTGTGTCGAAGTGAGTAATTGAAAAAATGGTAACACCATTGCATAAACCAGGAAGTATGGAGGAAGTGTGCTAGAGGACAGTGATTAAATCATGTTGGCAATGTTGAATCTGATATGTCTGTTGGGTACCCAACTAAAAAAGTTCAGCAGGCAGTGCAAAATGTGCATTTAGGGCTCAGGAGGGAGACTACATCTAGAGAGAAATGTTTCGGTGTTTACCAATTAGAAATAACAAGTGTAGAGGAGAGAGAATTGAGGGAGCCAATGTAGAAAGTTTTGGGGGTCAAGATTAAGGGCAAGAATTTAGGGACCAGGAGGAAGAAGAGGCTGTAAAACAGAATTTTGACAGATAAGAATTTGATTTTGTTAAGTGAAATAAGTCAATTACAGAAAGACACTTGTATGGTTTCATTCATGTGGAATGTAAGAAATAGTGCAGAGGATCATAGGGGAAGGGAGGGAAGACTGAAAAGAAATGAGAGAGGGAGACAAGCCATGAGAGACTCTTAACTATAGGAAACAAACTGAGGGCTGCTGGAGGGAAGGTGGGTGGGGGGATGGGTAATTAAATGATGGTGATAAGGAGGACATGTGATGTGATGAGCACCGGGTGTTACATGCAATTAATAAGTTATTGAACACTACATCTGAAACTAATGATGTACTACATGTGGGCTAATTGAATTTAAATAAAAAGAAAAAATATTAGATAACCAGAGTCTGATAGTAGTAACCTGCATTTATACTCAATAGGACAACCAATCAAAATATAAGAATTTGAACTATATTTTTGCTTTACAGATGTCAAATAACTAGTAAGCCTAACTTCATAAATTGTGTTTCTAAGATATAATGTTAATGTAACCCTGAACCTAAACCAATATAATTTCCAATAAAAATTCCTTCCTAAAAAAAATAGAATTTGAAAGGCAGGAACAGAATTTAGTTATTAAAGATAAGAGAACTGAAGATTATGAATATACTTAATGCCACTGAAGTGAATATGTAAAAGTGTCAAAAGGGTAAATTTTGTGTTGTGTATGATTTCACGCACACACACACACACACACACACACACACACACACAAATTCCAAGAAGTGAGTAAATGTGTATGCAGCCCCTCCAAACACTAGAGACAGAGCAAGGAAAATAAGATCTGAACACCTGAACATTGATTTGCTAAGTATGAGGTCATTGCTTCATCAACCTGAGATCAGTTTCAGGGATGTGCAAGGAGGACAAAGATGCCAGATTACAAGGAACAGGTAAGTGGGAGAAGCAGAGACTACAAGGATGGGTTTTCTTTTACACAAAAGATTGTAGATTTGGGGTGATGGCTTTGGGAAATTATTTCTCAGAGTGTGATCCTTGAATACACCACATCAGAGTCATCTGGAATATTTGTTAAGACTTTTGGGCCCACCCCAGATGTATTGAGTCAGACATTACAGGATGATGAGGGTTCTTTTCTTTTTTAAGATTTTATTTATTTATTTGAGAGAGAGACAAAGAACACACAAGCAGGGGGAGGACAGAGGGAAAAGCAGAGCAAGGAGCGTAATGCAGGGCTCATCCCAGGACCCTGAGATAATGACCTGAGCCAAAGGCAGCTACCCAGGTGCCCTTCAGGGGTACTTTTGAACACCGAATTTTGAGGATCACAGTTAAGCTAGAAGGTTGTCTGGCGGAAGATTGAAGATGGGCACAGCCAGACATGTTTCTAGCAGAGGGAAGGATCAGAGGAGAGGACAATATTTTTCATTTGGTGGTAAAAGTGGTAGCTCAAACAAGACCCAGAGAAGCCTGAAAGTGGATACAGAAGTAGATAAAGGAGCAGAGAAGTGTGAGAGGGAGGAAGAGGAACAGGTGAGCTCTTGCTAAACTTGGAGGACGACTGAACTGCTTCAGGGCCTGAGCACTTTATCAATCAGAGAGCACTAAATCTGAGCTCTCACAGGTCTCAGGAAAGACAGGCATAGGAGACAGACTCCCCGGGGCAGTGTGCTGCCATGGCAGCTCATTAGCTGGAACAGGAATTCCAGGGCCTGGCAAAGACCTCAGTGAGAGGGAGAGTTGTGTGCATAGTGGGAAGATGGTCAGTAATGCCAGACAGGGACAAGAGGCAGGCTTAGTGTGAGCAAGGGAGGGGGCCAGGTGAAGGCGCTCTTCTGTCCCAAAAGTGAACTTACTCTCAACGGGGCTGGTGTAAGGGCCTTAGGTCGGGATGGGTAGAACGTCACAAAAATACTTGAGCACCTCACAGGACTTACCATAATTTGAAAAAGATATAACTGTTTTTTATACAGATTCTATTATTCACACTCTGCCTCATTAATGTTTCCCACTGATACTCTGTTGAAAGACTTGTTTCAACCCCAAGACAACTTGGTTAGCTGGTATTTATTTCTTTTATCTGGTTCTGTCTTATAATCCCCTTGAGGAAAGAAGCTTTAAAATAGTAGATGCAGAAGGTAGGGTTGAGGCCTCCTGGGTGCAGGGCTTACACACAGTCTTTGGGAGATGCTTGAACTAGCACCTGCCCAACTGGCACTAACTAGGAGCCTCATTCTGCTTATTTTATGGCATGGAGACAATAATACCTGTCTCACTGGGTAGCTACAAGGGTTGACTGGAAAAAAATGTGTAAAATACTATTAGTTTATTATCTGACACAATAAGCATTCAAGAAATTGTAACTGCTATTGAGGTAATAAGAATGTATTTTCATAATTATCATCCTTGTTATTAGGTAAACTCAGATATTTCACTGAGAAGAAAATACCAGGAGATGGTTCTGATGCAGCCAGGGGAGATGCCAACCACTGACACCAAAGATATCTTTAGGTGACTTGCCACCCTTCCTTCATGTTTCCATTTAGTTCAGTGGTTCCTACACCTCTCTACACATTAAAATCAAAATTGAAAGGATATTAATGCCCATGTCCTACACCAGGTGAAACCAGAATCTCTTGGGAGGTCTAATGAGGTCCAGATCAAGCCACTTTTCAGAAGCTCCTTAGGTAATTTCAGGCACCACCTGAAGTGAGAACCTCCAAGCTAGCTGGACACTAACAGCAGTTGTGGGAAGAGGATACTCAAGATGCTTTACAAATACCAATGATTTACTGTCACACAAAGTTTTAAGGGACTAAAAGAAATGCTGGGACCACCAAACCACATATCCTCTAAGGCTATACCCACTGTTTCGGCAAAAGATGTGCCCCTACAGCAACAAATTGATGTTTGGTGTAAGTGGTCGTTTTAGCACACGTAAAGTACTTGCTGGAACAGAGGGTATGTCAACAAGATACTGGGACAATTTTTCCAAGCCTTACATTCCCAGGACAGATGTCTTGAGAAAGCATAGGGCATATCACTTTCCCAGTTGATCTGTTTACGTGGGAAGTTGTAGCTCAAATGTAGACATTTTGCCCTCACTCTCCACTTTAATTTGGTTCCTTGATTCAAGATGAAGTCATTTTTCTTGGACTATTTCTACAGTGACTCTCTTCTCTCTTTCTGTATCAGTGTGAGAGGTGGTGTAGGGGAGGGCTCTGTCCTCAGCCACATTTTCTTAAAATCTCTGAAACATCCTTTGGTAATGAGCACCATGTAAGCAGTCTGCAAAGCATAGGGCAGGCTAAGGCTCCATCACATTTGTCCTGAGAACCTACCTCAGGGAGGCAAAGTCTGTGACCTCCAGGTAAAGATAATTTCATGAAATTAAAGCCACTGCCTCATGAGGTGGGTAAACATAGGGAGCTCAACTTCAGGTCCTTGTGCTTACAAATCTTGGGCTTCATTTTCAATTTTTAATGCTAGTGGGAAAAGTCAAACTGTCCTCATGTGTGTTGGAGGGAGATAATCAAATGGAATGAAGAGGAAAGAGTAGGAATCAGGAAGCATAGATTCCAGCACAAACTCCCCTACAAATCAGCTTTACTAACATGAACAAACTACTTCCCTGTCTTCAGCCTCTTTAGCTAAAATATGAGAATAGATCACATAGATGGTTCCCAATAGTTGTCTTTTCTTGCTACACCTAGGGACCTGGGGGCTTTTTTTTTTTTTAAGATTTATTCATTTAATTTTAGAGAGAAAGAGAGCAGGGGTGAGAATTTTAAGCAGACTCCTCACTGAGCGCAAAGCCTGATGTGGGATTTGATCCCACCACTCCAAGATTTCACCTGAGGTGAAATCAAGACTCAGACACCCAACTAACTGAGACCCTCAGTTGCCCCACTTGGGGCCTCTTTTAATAATTCAGAATTTTGCCCTAATATCCCCAAGATCCAGAACATGTATGTTAGGAAACTTTATGTCATCTTTGTGTTCCCTTCTAGTTCTAATATTTTCTAATTTTTCCCATTCCATGTTTTCTAGCCTGTTATCACTAAAACCTCTTGAGCTGGGAAATACCCAAGCTACCAGTGCTAGCCGCAGCTGGCTTTGTAGTGGCTGAGAGATATGTGTTGGCCCCTAGAACAATTTTAAATAATGAACTTGGTGAGGAAAATCACCATAGTAACCTAGTTCCTGGCTGGATTCCACCCCCACTCTTCTTCCAGGCCACACCCTTTTGGGCTGTTGATGAGTTTGGGTTACACATGGATGAGGCTGTGCCATGTGGCAGTTGTGGATTTAACTTAATGAGGGCCAACTAAATGGTAATTGCCTTTCCCAGTCATGCTAGTAATTGGATGGTGAGGCCATATCTGCAGGGCTCTTAGTACTTATAACAAATGGTTCAGTGTTGCAACCCTTATTGCTGCATGACCTACTGTAACTCTTGAACATTATTCTGCCACGAGGACAGCAGCAGTACCTTCCTTACAGAAAATGCCCAAAGCCTACTCAAAAATGTACAAGGGAAAGGTGCTCTGAAAGCATAAAGTCTGGTTTCAAACCAAAAAGCTCTGCTGAGTTGCTGTTGAGTCCAGTGTGGGTAAGGTTTAAAGATGGCTTTCCTAAATAAAATCCCATTTCACTCTTTTTCATGCCTTCCACTTTCCCTGGCTAGAGTAACTGAAACTGAAAGCTTGGATGATGACACAGCAATTGCTAATTTGCAGATATTTACTTCCCCATTCAACAATATAGCAGTTACCAGGAGCTTACAGTGTATTAGGCTGAAGCTTGCTTGCATTGCAGGTCAGGCTACTGCCTACTGCCATCCATGGCTGTTTGGAGTGCTCTGGTTTCATGGGGCATGTTCCCCAGCTGCACAGGAAAGCTGCATCAGGGTGAGAGTTTCCCAAGATGTGGTGATCCCGTGATAAAACTGGTGCAGTCTTAGTGGGTCACCCTGAAGCACATCTGTGTAGCTTCAAGCATCTGAGGAATAAATACAGAAATGGGGGTAGAGAGGGCATGCTGACTCATTTTATCTGGTCATGTAGTCTCTGGCAGTAGATGTGGAAAGGACAGCAGTGAAGACAGTCTGGAGGCAAGAGGACCTGAGCCAAAGTAGTTTATCGATAAGCGGTGCCCTTTGGAGACAACAGCAGATAGCCATATGATACTGTGAAGACAAGTCCTGTAAACACCTCCCAATGCCCAGCTTATCACATGGAAGATTTATAAGCAAAGCCCCACAAGGCATAGTTACCCCATAGCAGAGACATGCAAATAGAGAGAATCATGACCAGCCAGCCTCAGACTCTCCTCAGTAAGAATCTAGAAGATGTGAAACATCACTTAGAGAGGTCTGGGATAAGGTGATTTTAAATTTCAGGATTTCCAAGCTGGTCTATGTTGAAACATGCATTTGGAGGCTCAGCTGTGTTCCAAGGAGAGGTCCCAGCACTGAGGTCCATGCTGTCCACACGTCTACTCCATACAACAACTAAGGGGCCTCAATCCAGGGCTTGAGCCAAAGGATTGTGGGTGATTTATCTTCTGAAAGATGCAAAACAGGAAAACTGCTTTCACTGTAATCTTAGTGCAGTGATGATGTAGCTCATAACACTTAACTCTAGTTTAATTATTATAGACAGGGCCTCTGATAATACATCAAAGTCAATATTAAGCTTACTGTGGTGACAGTCTTAGCTGATCAATTACCTGGAAAGAGTCATGTTATTTTGATCTTTCAGGGAGAACAAGAATGGGCCAATATTATTGTCCAAAAACATTAACCAATAAAGATAAAGAAGCTCCATCTTTAGCATTCTATCAGCATAAGCATTTAAAAAAATTCCCTGCAGTGTTAAATAAATATTTGGAAATTAATGATTTAGTTAATCGCTGGATGTTGGAAAATACAGTAAGACCAACTTCACTCATTTTGAAGAGATTTTGTGGTAAGGCCAGGCAAAAAATAGTCTGTTGTCTAACAAGTAGGCATTCCCTGCAGTAAACAGGTATTTACTGAATACATAGACACACACACACATATACATGCATACACACATATGCGTGCCCACACACAGAACAAGACTGAGAGTAAACACTACATCGAAAACTAATGATGTACTATATGCTGGCTAACCAAACACAATAAAAAGTAGACACACTAAATCATGAGGTTTTTGTCCATCATAAATAAATAAAAATAAAAATAAAAAAAGACTGAGAGTGACAGAGGATGACCCAGAGAGAGTAAGAGACACAGTGACCTGCCTGGCCAACAGGGAAAGTGAGGGAGAGGAACTGCTTGCTTTGATTCCATCCATCTACCCAGTTCTAGTGCATGTGTAGCTTCAGCATAAATCCCCTTTTCACCTTGAAAGCTTAAGTGTGTTTCCATTTCCCACACTGATGACAATGAACATAGTTACAAACCATATCTATGCAGTAACATACAAGATCAACCACTTTTTAATAGGCATTTTTTAATGGAAAAGGAAAAAAAATATCTCCCATAAGGATAACTCTGAATTTAGAAAGAGTGGGTAGACTGCATGACTAGCTGTGCCTTCTCGGTACCTGGCAAGGCACTTTTTAAAATTATATGTATATAAATTAGCACTAAAATAAAAGAATTCAGGAAATTATACACCATCAAAGACAGTCTACTTTGGCATTCTTGATGATTTCACTATCAGCTTAAGTTATTTATTTTTTCAAGAATGTTATGTTTGGAGACAATTTTTATCAGTGAATCAACTTTGTTTGCTTATATTGGTTTCACCACCTATTATTTTCCCTCACTGCTCTTTCAGCTAATATCCCCTAATTTCATAATTTATTGAGTCCTGACTAAAGAAGATGTCCACTCATTGACATGCTGACAACTTGATAAATCACTCACACACATACCACACACCACACATTCATACCATATACCATACACACACACCCTGCACATATATCACACACACACACATCATGCACCCACACTATATACCACACACACAACCTCCATACACATACCACACCCCACACCCATTCACACACACACACGCACCACACACTCACATCATATACCACACACACACACCACACATACTGTACCCCCCACACATACCACACACCACACATTCAAGGTTTCAAGCCTTTGCTTTTGTTCCTGGTGTCTGTTCCGTTCATCCACCCAGTTCTAGTACATGTACAGACTCAGCATAAATCCCCTTTTCATCTTGAGACCTCAAGTGTATTCCCATTTCCATATACTCACACCATACTACACACTGCATACCACACATCACACACCACACACACTGCGTAGCACACATACAAATAACCACACACACATACCCTACACACATACCACACCCTCCCACTTACCACACACCACACACTTCACACCATATGCCACACACACTGTATGCCACACATACACATAAAACATACACTATACACATACACACCACACACACATACAACACCACAGACACACACCACATACATGTATCACATGTCACATACTACACACACACATACCAGACTCACACACAATGGATAGTGTGGAGACTTTTCCCCAGAGTTGACTGCTTAATAAGCACTCCATTTTCTAGAAATTCATACTTGTCTATTCTTACTGCTATAAATAACCAGGCTGATCACGATGTGCTTTTGGCTTTAATGAGGAAAGCTCCTTAGGCTCAATGTTGCCTAAGACCAGCTTTGCGCTGGGGGAGGTCACTGCTCTATCCATCTGTAGCTGAGAGTGCAGGCATCTTTTCATATGGAAGCAGAGTGCCTCTCACTTGAACTAGAATCTGCAGTTCTTATTCCAGGCTTTCAGTCAATAGAAAGTAGTACCTTAGAATATTCCAGTAAATGGTAAAGAAAACTGTCTATTTAAATTATGAATGTGAGGTGCCATCTCTTAGGTGCTAGTTAATATCTTTCTAATATCATTATTTTTTAATTGAACTTAAAAACTTCAAAGGACTTATATACTCTGTCTTTTGACCAAATGTTTCAACAACAGAGTGAAGTATTTGTTATTCTTATTGAATTCACATCAAGGAAACAGAGACTGTGAGACACAAATTGATTTGTTCATGGTCACATGATCAGTCACCAGCATTTACCAGGACAAGACTCAAGCTGTCCTGCTTTCTTCTTTACATGTAGGAAAAACTTTGTTCTTATAATTTATTGCTTTAAGGTCTTTCATTATGCCTCTTACCAACTAAGCCACCATTAAGATAATAGGGTTAACGTAAGTCTAGAAAGATTTCTGAAGGCAGTTGTGTAAATCACGTTAGATAAATCATTGTAAATTATTAATTTATGGCTCTAGAATTGATAATTGTGACAGCACGCTCAGACCTGTTCTGTTTGAACTAACTGCCTGGCTAGTGAAACATGACATGAGTGTCACGCATGTGTTCCTCTTAGTTTGTGATTATGAAACCTGAAGACGTGCCTTTTCGGAATATTATATTTTCTTCAAAACTCCCTCTTGCCCTCTAGTTTAATTTATTCCATATGAAATGAGGTCCGCGGGCATTCCTGAAGAGAGCTAAAACACATCTCATCAGCAGCTTCACAGGCAGGCCAGAAAACTCTAAGAAACAGAGGCCTCGTCTAAAGTTGCCAAAGGCATCAGGTATGAAAGAGATTGAGAAATTTTCACTTGTTCCCCTCTGCTCACTGGCATGTTTCTGTTCACCCAACTGATATCAGTGAAAAATATGCTCACCTGAAACTTATTTCCCAGAATTTGCTATTTCTTTAAGAAACCCAAAGGAGTAGTTGCCCCCTAAACTCTCATTGTATAAGATCAGGCTGACATCTCCTGGCCTAGATGTTCTCTTCATCCATTTGGATGGACATGAAAGTGAAGATCCTATTGTTTGCTCTTATTTCTGCAGAGTAAATCTTATCTCCCCAATTTCCTTGCAGGTAAGAGCCATGATTTATACTTGCTGATTATTTAACAAGTCCTTTGAAATACTCAGTGGTGAATTGGTAGGTAATCAGACATTGATAAAATCCATATAATTGTGTCTACAACAGATTAGATTAGAGAATCATGTCAACAAGAATTTCACCAAGAATGCTGGGATTCCCTGGAGAAGGAGCTGTCACTCCATCTGTGTCAGTCCTTCTGATCTATTCATATCCAGTCTTGGGAACAGTTTGTTCTTTCAGATCAGAGCATATAATACTATAAGGGCATATAATAATAGCTATAAGCATAAGCGTAGAGTCAGATTCTACTGGGTGCCACAACCTCCATGTGTGACCTCAGGCAAGTTATTTAACCAACCGATGACTCAGTTTCCCCATTCTAATATGGGCCTAATAACAGTAAGTACCTCAGTAGTCCTCAAAAACGTAGCAAGTGTTTAATGGATGGTTGAGATATTTATGTCATTTTACCATTTCTCTGGCATCTTAAATGTACAAAATTCTTGAGTCTATTCACACAGTCTCACCCAGCAATTTTTTTCTTAGTTTACCTTTCTTCATCTTCAGCAACTTGCTTCCATTAACTGAACTGAAGAGCAGGTTCTTCTTATGAAGCTATGCACCACAAGTCTTACCTGGGATTCCTCTTCTTCAGAGACAAAAAAAAAATGGAAACTACTCCCATTTTGATCCTTTCCTTTGTTTCAACCTTATTTCAGATATCTCCTTTCCCAAAGAGATATCCATGCTTTGTCATTTCCTTTATGATCCCCTCCCCACTCTCTTGTTTTCCATCCATCCTAGGTCCAACTCTTTCTCTAGAGTAGTCGTAGTAGCAGTGGTCACAACCTCTAAAGCAAATTCAGTTCACAAGTGTGAGATTTAAAAAAATAAGTCAAATTAGTTATCAGCACACTTAAAATAGAAAACTTCTAAGATTTTGACTGCCTGGCTCTCCTGAAAGCCAGCAGCCAATACTGGGTCTCTATTTTATAGGGCAAGAATCCTAAGATGGTAAATGAATGTGGGTACCTGGAGCTGTTATAGACTCTCTCCAGTAACCCTCACCCCCAGGGAGGTCCAAGCCAGCTTCCAGATGCCCTCCTTCACCTGCCTTCCTTACCTAGATTTTGAAGATATTCAATTTTGTGACAGAGCATGAAAACCTGGACATAATGACCCAGGATGATATGCAAGCTTTGAAGTCTGAACATCTGGCTACAAGTCCTGGCCTCTATTAGTTGTCTGATTGTAAGCTGGTCCCTTAATATTTTTGCTTCCTAATCTGGGAGGGGATAAGCACACTTGACCTCTTTCCCTTACAGTGATATTGAGAGGAATCAGGAGACAATGGGCATGAAAGTTCTTTGTGAGAGACAATGGAGACATTGCCTCAGAAGAAGGGGCCTCCTTGTTTATCTCGCTTTCCCCAGGGTCCTTGGTATTGCTAACACAAGAGTTTGTGCCAAAGTGTTTCCTCTGCTTTTGACTTTCTGAGTGTAAGAATTTTTGCTTATGGGTGTTAGAGGCCATTCTTTTTCCATGTTTATGACTCCCTAAAAGAAAAAGATAATGATTGACTTCTTCACAGCTGGCTACCTTACTTGGTCAAAGGAAGAAGGTAATTCCTACACACTTACCCTCCATGCTAGTTTTCACTACAAAGAGCCTCACACATCCACATACTGCCCACAATCTGGCATGGCCCCAGAATAAATAAAGCATACATTTTTCTTATTAATCACCAGTATAAAAACACATGGCCTCCCTTTCTATTGTTCTGTGCCTGGTTCACACCCTGTATAATTTTATACTGTTTCTACAGCCCTGACATGCCCTAAGCTACAACTGACATTGATTCACTGACTTATAAAAATGTGTTATCTGTTCTCAATGTCTACATGGAGTTCTCTAAGAGCTGCCCAGGCAGTGACTCAGGCCTTCAGAGAGCAGTGCATTGAGAGGTCAAACATGGAGGGGAGCAATTTGTGACTTAGAATGCTTCTTATTGGCAACCACATTTTGGCTTGTTCTACGCAGAGATGTCTGTGGGAGCAATCTCATGACAATTTCTAGCTAAGGCTCAGCATTTGCTTCTCAAATCAACTAAAATTCCACTAGAATTAGGTCATTTTATGTCCACTTTACAAGACAAGCTCTTTAAAAGGGAGTCATTATGATAACATGCCTGACAAAAAGACACATGGCCTGAGAAACAGTCTTTATATAGCTCTGAATGTCTTCAAAGAGGAAAATTTTGCTCACAAGAAGGCAGGTATTTCACCAAAAATACACACAATATTTGAGAAAAAAATCCAGCTTGATTTATGCTGATCATGAGTTTATCAATTTATGAGCCAAAAGTTGATTGAAGAAAATAATATAAAATATGCATATTTTTTAAAGTTTCTAATGTTAAAACTACAACAAAATTTTGCTAAACTTCTAATTGAAACTAATGTTTATAATTTTCCTTTAAGTTAAAGTGTTAGAATATAACATAGTTCCTCAATTCTGAGCCATATTTAGACCCTCATCTTAAGACTTTCGAAATTAAGGAATAATACAGTCTGGAAGGATCGTTGGAGCTCACTAAACACCCATGGGATTCTCTACATTCCCTAGCCTCTTTGCAGTTGTTCTGGATCTACAAAAAAGAAGCTAAAATATTATGTGTAATTTTCAGGTTGAGGCAGTTAAACCTTGTGAGCCTCCTTCAGCTTTCTGGTCCCCTGACCTCAGAGGTCATGTATTCCAGATCACATAATCCTAAGAGGAAGGATGGCTGCCCAACCTGCATTCATCTGAGATATGACAGAAGAATAAACTATTGTTAAGTAAGATATGTGGAGTTTATTTGTTACTCTTCTATAGCCTAGTCCATCTTGTTTAATACCTATGTTTAAGACAAAGGAATTTTCCAGCTGAAAAAGCTAATGTTAAATCTATGACAAATTTTATAATCATTGTCATAGAATCCAAAAAAATACAGATGCTATTTATTTTAGTTTCAGCAGTAGATGGGAATTTTTTGAAAGCAGATTTTACATCTAGAGAAGTGGTTGTCAGTTGGAGGCAGGGATATGGCTTAAATGGAATCTCCTGGAGAACACTTTCAAACCCCCATTCCCATTCCATTCCAATCCTCTTACCCTCCAAATTTAATTAACTTTGTTTTCTATATCCTTTTAAGAACCACAAGTTAGAGAAAGAAAATATTATGTAAACATGGGAACAGTGTCCCAATTAAAACTTCTGCCCTTTGCTTCTATTTTTTTCTAAATTTTGTGTAAAAAATATGTATGGGGGAAGCCAAGGAAGCAGACAGTAGGGTAAGGTCAGGACCACAAAAGGAGCTAAAGGGGAGACCTGCCTGGTCAAAGGATGGGAGGGGATGAGAAAGGGGCCAGGATGGGGAGCATGGAGGAGGTGACTAATGTGGACATGGTTACATACAAGGCATTGAGCAAAATAAGTATATAAATATACTAAGGATGATGAGAGTCAGTTTTCTCAGTACTGAAGAAAATAGTTATCAAATTGAAAGTGGGAAGACCAGAATAAGCCCTCGACTTTTGAACTGGAGGTGGAACACCTGTGTGAACTCATGCTTTTAATATATAATTTGAGATAGAGATGTGTATTTTATGTAGAGAATATGGAATGGCCAAAATTAACAGGACAGGAAACAACAAGTGTTGGAGAGGTTGTGGAGAAAGGAGAACCCTCTTACACTGTTGGTGGGAATGCAAGTTGGTGCAGTCACTTTGGAAAACATTGTGGAAATTCCTTAAAAAATTAAAAATAGAGCTATTCTATGACCCTGCAATTGAACTCCTGGATATTTACCCCAAAGATACAGATGTAGTGAAAAGAAGGGCAATATGTACCCTAACATTCACAGCAGCAATGGCCACCATCACCAAACTGTGGAAAGAGCCAAGATGCCCTCCAATAGACTAATGGATAAAGAAGATATGGTCCATATAGACAATGGAATATGATGCCTCCATCAGAAAGGATGAATACCCAACTTTTGTAGCAACATAGACGGGAGAGGAGGAGATTCTGCTTAGTGAAATAGTCCAAGCAGAGAAAGGCAGTTATCATATGGTTTCACTTACCTGTGGAACATAAGGAGTAGCATGGAGGACATTAGGAGAAGGAAAGGAAATGTGAACTGGGGTATATCAGAGAGGGACATAAAGCATGAGAGACTTTGGACTCTGAGAAACAAACTAAGGGTTTTTGAAGGGAGGGGAGTGGGAGGATGGATAAGCCGGGTGGTGTGTATTAAGGAGGGCATGTATTGCATGGAGCACAGTGTGTGGTGCATAAACAGTGAATCTTGGAACACTGAAAAAAATAAAAATAAATTAAAAAAAGACAAAGTAAGTTAATAATAAACAGAATACAAATTTTAAAGAGAGAGAGAGAATATGGATATACACATGTGTTTCCTAGCTCTCTCTGCTGAGAGGACCTATGAGCAATCACTTGTACCCAGATCTTAACTGTTAAACAACATTCTCCACTAAAAGAATGTAGGGCTTCTTGGAGAAATTGATGACTTCAGGCTCAGACATGGTAAGTGCAAGGTGGGCCTAGAATATCTTCTCCTATCATAAAGTAAAGAAGGACTCCAAAATAAAGATATGTGTTGAAGACACAGGAGCCAGGCAGAAGGGCTCCCACTGGCTGAACCATAATCTGAGCATCAAAATAAATAATTATAGTAACAGATTATAAGTCACTGAATAAATTTGGAATCCATGAGTTCATTCTGATACAAATAAATAAATACATGGGAGGTGGGGAGGTATAAGCTCTTCTTCACAGTAGACTGCAACTATGAAATGTAGAAGAAACTATGAAATTAGAAAATTTCCACTTAACAACCAAAATTGTTATAATTGAGTTAAGCAAGAATCACCAATTGATGCAGAAACTAGTGGATGGAAGTTCAACAAAACACAAGGTGGTTGCCTATTCTCAAAGTATTTCACTAAAGAATGCTCAGAAATTATACAAAAGAAAATAGAAATTTTGCAGTGAAGTAATTTGGAAGACCCCAAACCAAGTGACCAGAGTAGACAGCAGTGGTGTTTAAATTCAGCCAGGTCCTGCCTCTTTTGAGATGAGTCACTGAAAAGGACACCAATCACTTCTCTGGGATTCCTGCCAAAAACTCATGATTCCAACTCAATCATGAGAAAGTGCCAGATAAACCCAAATTGTGGGACACTTTACAGAATAACTGGCTGTTCTCTTCAAAACTGTTGAAATCTTAAAAAATAAGGACAAACTAAGAGCTCTTTCCACGTGAAGAAAAGCAGGACCATAGTAGTAACTAAGTGAAATGCACTACCTTCCGTTAGATCCCAAACAACATTGTCCTTTCCTCTCCTCTTGTCTCCCCTCCCTTCCCCTCTTTTCTCATCTTCTCTCCTCTCCTCTCCTCGACTCTCATTTTTCTTTTCCTTTCTTTTCCTTTCTTTTTTCCTTTCTTTTCCTTTCTTTTCCTTTCTTTTTTCCTTTTCTTTCCTTTTCTTTCCTTTTCTTTCCTTTTCTTTCCTTTCCTTTCCTTTCCTTTCCTTTCCTTTCCTTTCCTTTCCTTTCCTTTCCTTTCCTTTCCTTTCCTTTCCTTTCCTTTCCTTTCCTTTCCTTTCCTTTCCTTTCCTTTCCTTTCCTTTCCTTTCCTTTCTTTCCAAGAACATTATCAGAATGAACAGTGAGATTCCAGAGAACTCCTTGGGTTAGAGGATTATAAGGCATTAGTGTTAATTTTGTTTTTTTTCTTTTTATTATTATGGTTTAAAAAATGTATAACATAAAATTCATCATCTTAACCATTTCTAAGTGTACAGTTCAGTAGTGTTAAGTATGTTCACATTGTTGTTTATGTTAATCTCTTGATTTGGATGATTGTATGGTGGTTGTAGGAAATTCTCCTCTTTGCCTTTAGGAAACCTATATTTTTTTGAGTAAAAAAATATACACACACATATATAGTATAAATTTATATACGTATCATATAAATTTACATTTATACTATAAATATAAAAATATATATACACAGAAGAGAAAATGATAAAGCAAGTGTGGTGGAATAATGATTGGACACTATAGGTAAAGAGTATACTGTGTTCTTCCTCAGCTACACTCCTATGCACTAACCTTTCTGGAACCCATATATATAGGGAAACTCTCATTCACCCTTTGTGAGTCTGAGTCTCTGAAAAAAATTATCGCTGAATAGTAAAATGGAAAAAATGAACAGAAAACAGAAAGAAAAACTAGTGTCACTAATACCCATGAAGAAAATAAAAATTCTATTGTTAGTGGACCCCAGGTTTCCCTCAGCCTCTCAGACCTCATGGCTTCTGCTCTGAATGTTCTCCTCTTCCAGCCTTCCCCCCTCCCAGCCTGACTTTTCTTTCTGTGAAGTCTTATAGCAACAAAAGCAATTCTTGATTGTGTTGAGATTTTGTGTTGTTTTCTGTGCAAGTTCACAGAAGCAAGGTTTTAGTTTAGTTTATTCTTTTTCCATTGTTGTAGGATACATGTAACATGAAAGACACCATTTTAATCATTTTTAAGTGTACAGTTCAGTGGCATTCAGTACACTTGCACTGCTGTGCACCCATCACCACCATCCATCCAAACAGCTCTTTTCATTGTCCGGAACTGAAACTCTGTACTCACTAACTCCCCACTCCTCCTCCCCCTGCTCCTGGCAAACACCATTCTACTTATGTCTCTATGAATTTCACTACTCCAGGAACCTCATTTAAGTGGATCTTTGTCTTGTTGTGACCGGATTATTTCAGTTAGTGTAATATCTTCAAGGTTTATCCATGTTGTAGCACGTGTTGGAATTTCCTTCCTTTTTAAGGCTGAATCATATTTTACTGTATGTACATACCACATTATGCTAGCACATTCATCTGCTGATGAACCCTTGGGTTGTTTCTACCTTTTGGCTATTGGGAATAATGTTGCAGTGAATATGGCTATAAAATCTCTCTTTGAGATCCTGTTTTTCATTCTTTGGGATATATGTCTAGCCATGGAATTACTTGTTTAATTTTTTGAGGAATCATAATACTACAATAGTTGCACCATTTTACATTCACATCAACAGTGCACAAGTGTTCCAAAGAGTTTTAGTTTTTATCTCCTTCATGTCCTCTGATCAATAGACTCATAATGACAAACACTTTGATATTATGGTATTTAAACTAAAAGGTTTCCTATAAGATCATCATCACATTATGCTTTCTATCCTCTGACCAGCACCACCATGGGTGAATACATAGTTATACCTTGTGTGCTAAGGAGCTCACCCCTACTGTGCCATCTTCCTTGGACATGGAATCATAGAGTATGATTGTTGGAAGGAAACCTAGTATCAGTTATGGTAGACAAAATGGCCTCTTTTTCAAACCTCTTCTATTTGTATTGTTCAGATCTGTATGTAAAGGGTTTCCACGGTATGTGAAAGGGTAAAAAATATTGTTATTTTCTATTATTTATTTATTATTTATTTATTTATTTGACAGAGGGAGATAGCAAGAAAGAGAGAGAGCATAAGCAGTGAGAGTGGTAGGCGGAGGGATAAGGACAAGTAGGCTCCCAGCTAAGCCAGGAGCCCAATATGGGGCTCATCCTAGGACTCTGGGATCATGACCTGAGCCAAAGACAAAGACTTAACTGACCAAGCCACCCAGGTGCCCCTGTAAAACATATTTAGAGCATATTTTAAAATATTCCAAAGCAATGATGTGTGAGCTCCTTAAAGGTCTCATCATACAAGCAGAAAGGTAAGAAAAGGCATTAAAGAAATCTTCATCTTTTTATAGTACAAAAGCAAAATCTATGAGGAGATTTTTAATACTCACTACTCAGATTGGCATTTTATGAATACAAGTGATGAATTACCCTTTCTATAAACCCAGCAGTTAGATTAGTTCAATAAACAATACAATCTCCTTTATCCACTTCAGAAAGAGTAGGCAGCTGGAAATCCCCAAGGAGATTCAGTTCTGTGGTTCTCAGATATCTAGGAATAGGAAACAGTGATTTGGAAAATGTATCCTTCACTCCTGTTTCTATAGCTGTTATGTGTATGCTCTTTTCCTGAAGCCTCCACTGCCTCTTGGGGGATTATGGAACAGATGTTAGACTGTTATAGGGGAAGCCTACATTTTGATTCCTTAAATTGCTTGATCCACCCATGATCTACATTGTAGAAAGCAGTTATGTCACCACTAGTTTGTTATTTCATGTAGTTCCTTACATGGTGGGATGTATCAAGGAAGCACTGAGAGACAGACTAGAGTGGAAGCAGGGTTTAAAGGTCTGGAATGGAGCAACATTAGGGCTTAAATGAATACTGTGCTTTGGTTGGCTTTTTATAATATAGGAAGGCTAATGCAGGTCCAGAAAGCATGATACTTATCCCATAAAAGGAGCCATTAGCAGGAAGACCTAGGAACCTGAGTTGCACAATATAATTGTCTGAAGAGCTTTTAAATATCCAGATTTCCAGGCCACCTCAAGACTAATATAATTTAAAAAATATATTTTGGGTCAGACCCAGGCATCTGTGTTCTTAGAAATTTCCTAGACTAGTACTGTACACATCTGTGCACATAAAATTTGGGAACCATTGCTATAAGAAGTCCATACTCACATATCACTTGTAAAAAATATAGTAATTTTCAGGAATTATTAAAGAAAAATGCTAAATGACTTTTTAAATCTACATTATTATAAAGAACAAAACTAGATCAATATAGACAAAATGTTAGCCCAAGTTAACTTTGCATAACAGTTTGGGATTATGGTTGATTATCTTTTTTTTTTTTATCCCTTTTCAATCTTTATTTTTTCCAAGATATATTTTTTGTTTAAATTCAATTAATTAATATACAGTATACATTAATTTCAGAGGTAGAGTTCAGTGATTCATCATTTGCATATTCTACCCAGTGCTCATTACATCCCATGTCCTCCTTAATGCCCTTTACCCAGTTACCCCAACCCTCCAACCAAATCCCTTCCCACAACCCTCAGTTTGTTTCCTATAGTTAAGAGTCTTTTATGGGTATTTCCCTCTCTGATTTCCATCTTGTTTTCTTTTTCCTCCCTTCCCCTATGCTCCCCTGCTTTGTTTCTTAAATTCCACATATGCCTTTCTCTGATTGACTTATTTTGCTTAGCATAATGCCCTCTAGTTGCATCCATGTCATTGCAAAAAACAGGATTTCAATTTTCTTTTGATGGCTGAGTAATATTCCATGAATATACATATGTGTATATGTACACACACACACACACACACACATACACACACACACATGTATACCGCATCGTGATTATCCACTCATTTGTTGATGGACATCCTGGCTCTTTCCATAATCTGGCTATTGTGAACATTGCTGCTGTAAACATTGGTGTGCAGGTGCCCCTTCAGAGCAACACGTTTGTATCTTTAGGATAAAAACCTAGTAGTGTAGTTGCTGAATCATAGGGTAACTCTAGTTTTAACTTTTTGAGGAATAGGGTAACTCTAGTATTAACTTTTTGAGGAAACTCCACACTGTTTGCAAGGGCAGCTGTACCAGCTTGCATTCCCACCAATAGTGGAAGAAAACTTCCCTTTCTCTACATCTTCACCTATATCTGTTGTTTCCTGGCTTGTTAACTCTAGCCACTCTGATTGGTGTGAGGTGGTATCTCATTGTGGGTTTTTTTAATGGATTTTTTAAAATTAAAGTTCAGTTAGCCAACATATTATCATTAGTTTCAGATGTAGAGTTCAAGAATTCATCAGTTGCGTATAACACCTAGTGCTCATCACATCACATGCCCTCTCTTAATGGTCATCACCCAGTTATCCCATCCTCCATCCTGCCTCCCATACAGCAACTCTGTTTGTTTCCTATAGTTAAGAGTCTCATGGTTCATCTCCTTCTCTGATTAATTTCCATTCAGTTCTCCCTCCTTTCCCCTATGATTCTTTGTGCTGTTTCTTATATTCCACATGTGAGTGAAACCATGTGATAATTGTCTTTCTCTAACTGATTTATTTCACTCAACATAATACCCTCCAGTTCCATTTATATTGATGTAAATGGTAAGTATTTATCTTTTCTGATGGCTGATTAGTATTCCATTGTTTATATATAACAAATCTTCTTTATCCATTCTTCTGTCAATGGACATCTCAGCTCTTTCCACTGAGATTACCACTGGTTTGGTAATTGTGGACATTGCTGCTGTAAACATTGGGATGGCAGGTGCCCCTTCAGATAAGTTTTTCCCCATTGAGAATGATATTCACTGTGGGCTTTTCATATATGGCTTTTATGATATTAAAGTATGGTCTCTCTATCCCTACACTGTGGAGAGTTTTTATCAAAAAAGGATGTTGTACATTGTCAAATGCTTTTTCTGCATCTATTGAGGGTATAATCTGCTTCTTGTCCTTTCTTTTATTAATGTAGTGTATCACATTGATTGATTTATGGATGTCAAGCCACCCTTGCAGCCAAGGAATAAATGCCACTTGGTTGTGGTGAATAATCCTTTCAATGTACTGTTGGATCCTCTTGGCTAGTATCTTGTGAGAATTTTGTCATCCATATTCATCAGGGATATTGGTCTGTAATTCTCTTTTTTTGGTGGGGTCTTTGCCTGGTTTGGGGATTGAGGTAATGCTGATCTCATAGAAAGAGTTTGGAACTTTTCCTTCAATTTCTACTTTTTGAAACAGCTTCAGAAGAATAAATACTAGTTCTTCAAATGATTGGTACAATTCCCCTGGTAAACCATCCCACCCCCAGACTCTTATTTGTTGGGAGATTTTTGATTATTGCTTCAATTTCCTTGCTGGTTATGGGTGTGTTCAGGTTTTCTACTGCTTCCTGGTTCTGTTTTGGCAGTTTTAAGTTTCTAGGAATGGATTTATTTCTTTCAGATGGCTTAAATTGTTGGCATGTAGTTGCTCATAATATGTTCTTATAATCGTATTTCTTTGGTGTTCATCATGATCTCTCTTCTTTCATTCATGGTTTTATTAATTTGGGTCCTTTTTCCTTTTTTTTTTTTTTTTGATAAGTGTGTCTAGGGGTTTATTGGTCTTATTAATTTCTTCAAAGAACCAGCTCATAATTTTGTTCTATTGATCTTTTGTTTTCTATTACATTGATTTCTCCTCTAATCTGCATTAATTCTATTCTCCTCGTAGGTTTAGGCTTTGTTTATTCTTTTTTCTCCAACTTCTTTAGGTGTAAGGTTAGGTTCTATATTTGAGACCTTTCTTGTTTTTTGAGAAAGACTTGTGTTGCTATGTACTTTCCTCTTAAGACTGCCTTAGCTGCATCCTAAAGATTTAGAACAGTTGTTTTATTTAAAGAACAGTCATTTATTTTCATTTGTTTCCATTTATTTTTAAATTTCTTCTTTAATTTCTTTGTTGTCCCATTCATTCTTTGGTAGGATGCTCTATAAACTTCATGGATTTTGTTCCTTTCAAATTTCCTCTTGTGATTGAGTTCAAGTTTCAAAGTATTGTGGTCTAAAAATATATAGGGAATAATCCCAATCTTTTGGTACCAGTTGAGACCTGATTTTTTTTTAAGATTTTATTTATTTATTTGACAGGTAGAAGCACAGCTTGAGAGGAAACACAAGCAGGGGGAGTGAGAGAGGGAGAAGCAGGCTTCCCACCAAGCAGGGAGCTTGATGCAGGGCTTGATCCCAGGACTCTGGGATCATGACCTGTCCCAAAGGCAGATACTTAATGACTGAGCCACACAGGTGCCCCAAGGCCTGATCTGTGACCCAGCATGTGATCTATTCTGAGAATGTCCCATGTGTACTAGAGAAGAATATATATTCTGTTGTTTTAGGGTAGAATGTTTTGACCATATCTGTGACGTCCATCTGGTTCAGTGTATCCTTCAAAGCCCTTGTTTTCTTGTTGCTTAGATGATCTGTCCTTTGCTTTGAGTGTGTTGTTAAAGTCCCTTATTATTGTTGTATTATTATAAATGTGTTTCTTTAATTTTGTTATTAATTGGTTTATATATTTGGCTGCTCTCATGTTAAAGACATAAATTTTATAATTCTAGATCTTGTTAGATAGACCCCTTAGTTAAAATATAGTGTCCTTCTTCATATCTTTTAATAGTCTTTAGTTTAAAATCTAATGTGTCTTGTCTAATATAAGGATTACTACTGCAGCTTTCTTTTGATGTCCATTAGCATAATAAATTGTTCTCTATCCTCTTCCTTTTAATTTGGAGGTGTCTTTGGGTCTAAAATGAGTCTGCCATAGACAGCATATGGAAGGGTCTTCTTTTTTTTTAATCCAATTTGATACCCTGTGTCTTTTGATTAGAGCATTTAGCCCATTTACAATCAGAGTAATTATTAAAAGATAGGAATTTAGTGCCATTGTATTGCCTGAAAAGTCAATATTTCTGTATATGCTCTGTGTTACTTTCTGGTCTATTTTACGTTTGGGCTCTCTTTGCTTACAGGGTTCCCTTTAATATTTCTTGCAGGGCTGTTTAGTGATCACAAATTCTTTTAGTTTCTGTTTGTTCTGGAAACTCTTTATCTCTTCTTCTATTCTGAATGACAACCTTGCTGGATAAACTATTCCTGGCTGCACTCATATTTTTCTCATTTAGCACCCTGAAAATATCATGCCAGTCCTTTCTGGCCTGTCAGGTCTCTGTGGATAGGTCTGTTGCCAGCCTTATGTTTCTACCATTGTAGATTATGGACTTCTTATCCCTGAGCTGCTTTCAGAATTTTTTTCTCTTTGTCTCTAAAATTTGAAACTTCACTCTTATATGTTGAATTACTGGACTATTTTTATTGATTGTGAGTAGTGTTTTCTGTGTTTCCTGGACACGAATGCTTTTCTAATCCCCCAGATGAGGGACGTTCTTACCTATGATTTGCTCAAATATGCCTTCTGCTCTCTTCTCTTCTCTTCTCTCTCACTCTCTTTCTTCTTTTTATGGGACTCTAATTAATATTGTTCTGCTTTATGGTATCAATTACCACTCAAATTCTATATTTATGATCTCTCTTTTTCAAGTTTTTTCATTTTTAAAGATTTTATTCATTTATTTGAGAGAGACAGCACAAGTTTGGAGGAGAGGCAGAAAAAAGGGAGATGAGGTTCCCCACTAAGCAGGGAGCCTGATGGAGGACTCAATCACAGGACCCTAGGATCATGAACTGAGCCAAAACAACTGCTTAAGCCACTGAGCCATCGGGGCACCCAACTCAGTGTCTTCATTTGTTTATCTCTCTTTTCTCTCAGTTTCTTTATTCTCCATCATTTTGCCTTCTATATCACTGATTTTCTCTTCTCCTTTATTTATCCCAGTTGTTAGAGCCTCCATGTTTTTTAATGTTCTTTTTTAGTGTTCCAAGATTCATTGCCCATTCCCCACACCCAGTGCTCCATGCAATAGGTGCCCTCAGTACCCACCACCAGGCCCTCCCATTCCCCCTTCTCCTCCCCCCAAGTCCCTTAGTTTGTTTCTGGGTCCAAAGTCTCTCTTATTTTGTTTCTCTCCTTGAATTACCCTACTTCCCATTTACTTTACTTCTCCTACTGTCCTCTAGGTTACCTCTTATGCACCGCAAGTAAGTGAAACCATGTGATACTTGACTTTCTCTACTTGGCTTATTTCACTCAGCATAATCTCTTCCACTCCATGGTGCTACAAAAATTGGATATTCATCCTTTCTGATGGAGTATTCCATTGTATATATGTACCACATCTTCTTTATCCATTCATCTGTTGATGGGCACTTTGGCACTTTCCAGAGTTTGGCGATTGTGGTCATTGCTGCAATGAACATTGGGGTACATATGGCCCTTCTTTTCACTACATCTGTATCTTTGGGGTAAATGCCCAGTAGTGCAATTGCAGGGTCATAGGATAGTTCTATTCTTAATTTTTTTTAAGGAATCTCCACACTGTTTACCAAAGCGGCTGCAACAGCTTGCATTCCCATCAACAGTGGAAGAGAGTTTCCCTTTCTCCGCAGCCTCTCCAACACTTGTTGCTTCTTGACTTGTTAATTCTGGTCATTCTGAATGGTATAAGATGGTATCTCAGTGTGGTTTTGATTTGAATTTCCCTGATAGCTAGTGACGCTGAACATTCTTTCATGTGTCTGTTAGCCATTTGTATATCTTCTATGAGAAGTGCCTCTTCATGTCTCTGGCCCATTTTTTTATGTGTTCATCTTCTTTTTGGATGTTGAGTTTGAGTAGCTCTTTATAGATCTTGGATACCAGCCCTTTGTCTGTAGTGTCATTTGCAAATATCCTCTCCCATTCTGTGGGTTGCTTCTTTGTTCTGTTGACTGTTTCCTTTGCTGTACAGAAACTTTTTATTTTGATGAAGTCCCAGAAGTTCATTTTCGCTTTTGTCTCCTTTGCCTTTGGAGACGTGTCTTGAAAGAAGTTGCTGTGGCCGATGTCAAACAGGTTACTGCCTATGTTCTTTTCCAGGATTTTGATGGATCCCTGCCTCACGTTGAGGTCTTTCATCCATTTCGAGTTTGCCTTTGTGTGTGGTGTAAGAG
>PITA01005897.1:0-14695 GCA_004023965.1 Spilogale gracilis
TTCTCTACATCATAGATTTTAATAAAACCTTTTGGGACATGAAAAGGCCAAACAGGGGTTCAATCTGAAGGCACTGGTCCCACCATAGATAGCAGAAAATATCTGAGGAATAAAAGGGGAGAAGCACTGGAAGGGGTATGGGTTCAAGGAAAAAGCCTTGGTTTGGTAAAAATGAGGAAATCAGGTTTCTGGTTACTATTAACTTTTAGGAGAACATTTCTCTTTTCACATGTCTTTTCCTGAAATTCCAGTATTTTTTCTTTAGGCAAAATGAAAGGGAAAGATTACTATCAGCTCTTTGATGGAAAGAACAGAAAACTAAAACTTCATAGCTGCCCTTTCAATGTTCTTTAAGAAAATTCTAAACACTCAGCAAGAGAATTCAGATCTGTTGAAGAAAAAAAGAGAAAGAGGATAGTCAATCTTAAGCAAAGAGCACTTTCATTTTCCCAGAAAGAACAGTTTCTTCTCATCACTAAGTTCTTATGACTCAGTTTCTCCATAAACACGAATCACCCTCAAACAGGGCAGTAGTGAAGGATGTTGGTTAGCTACCGAGGACAGCTTTCCCTCGTTCTCTCTTTAACATGAATGGTCCACAAAAGTCAAGTCCTTGGAGCACGCCAAAGAATTCCCAGTGGGCATTGTTTTACTAAACTTAAGTAACCCAGGTTCTCAGGTTCATTGGCCCATGGGCTCCGTTTCTAAAACTCACCCATGTTATCAATGGGCTTATCAATGTTAGACTGACACCGTGTGGTCACTCTGTTATTACACTTTAGATTTCAAGGGCTGAAAATCTCTTAATAAGACACCTCATTCCTTTGTTCCTTTTGGCAAAGGTTCTTAATGTGGGGTTGACAGGTGGACTTCAGGTGGTCTGTGAATCCACTGAAATTCTTATACAGAATTAAATGTATGAGCACTTTTCTGGAGATAAAGCTACAACTGATCATCCAGTTCTAAGAGACTCCACACCCCAAATGTTAGCAGCGCTGGACTTAGCCCTGCTTTGTACCCCCTCTCGCTTTAGAATTCCACATTCCTGGAATGCTCTCAGGAAGAGGGCTTAATTGTAAGGTGAGTGGTATTTAATTTGGAAACTTACACTATGTGGACAAGCAGAGAGAATGGGAAGAAATTCAGGTAGTAAGGAAGGAAGATGATTTTTCTGAGGACATAAAAGTGAGTGAAGCAATCCCAAAAACTTTCATGGTGGCCAGTTGGCCTAAATGAGGAAAAAACATCCAGTGTAGTCTGATAGGACTCTCTTTTTCACTGGTGGCCATTCCGGCAGATGTCAGCGAAGGAGAACACCAAATGCCTGGTCAGGACCCTCAGAAACAACCTGCTCCAGGGGCGCAGTGGAAGAAAAGAAACCTCAAGAAAGCGGTGGCTGCTGGGCCAGGTGATTCCCAGGAAGATAGCTCAGGATGCACAGGTCAGGTGAGTGTCTGTGAGTGACAGCTCTGAGGAGCGGCTGCCCAGGGGCTGGGCTTCCTAAGGGTGGTCTGAAAGAAAGCAGGAGGTTGGGCTGGCCCAGGGCTGGAGATGCACTTCCCTCTAGAAATGAACTTTAATTTTCAAACAGAGCAAGAGGCAAAAATCCTTCTAAATGGCCCATCCTATCATTTAGAATTATTCCAACTAAAGCATCAAACACAGAAGACTTTTAATACTAAAGTATTCAAATGACTTTGCTTTATATCCCTGGGTTTTTGGTTTTTGTTTATCTTTAGTTTCTCTTGGTTTGCTTTTGGAAGCCTAATTTAGAATGAATACTTAATTTTTATTAGAAAAGCAAAAGAAAAGCACTCAGAATCCCATCACTCACAGATGAATGCTAGTCACATGTTAGTATGACCAAAACAGGAATTATGCAGTAGATACAATATTTCATTCTTCCTTTCTTTTCCAAATGGAGGGTATTTCCCATGTCATTAGTTTCCAAAATATTACTTTTAATATGGCCTCACTCTCATCCTTAAAAGGAAGTATCATAATAAACAAGCAATCCCTTATATTATTGAACATAATATTTTGGTTATTTTTAGAATTTACCCCTTGAAATTCTGTAGTCAACATCCCTATTCATGCATCTTCTTGAGTTTTAATATTTTACTAAGATAAATTTACTCCAATAAAATCATTGGATCAGAAGATGTGAACTTTGTTAACTCTCAAAATTCAGAACACCGAATTGTGCTACAGAGGGTTAAGTCAAAACATACCCCGCACCACTGGTATATGACTATCACCGAAAGACTACCAGTCTAATTATGACTTAAAAAGTCTTCATGGGGGCGCCTGGGTGGCTCAGTTGGTTGAGCGACTGCCTTTAGCTCAGGTCATGATCCTGGAGGCCCCGAGTCCCACATCGGGCTCCCTGCTCTGCGGGAAGCCTGCTTCTCCCTCTCTCACTCCCCCTGCTTGTGTTCCCTCTCTCGCTGTGTTTCTCTCTGTCAAATAAATGAAATTTTCAAAATTAAAAAAAAAAGTCTTTATGGTGAGGCACTTGGCTAGCTCTGTAGCTGGAGCATACAACTCACTGGGTGCAAAGATTACTTACAAATCTTTTTTTAAAAAAGTCTTTGTGATGTTAATTTTGGACGTAACCACTTCTTCAAAATTTAAAATTGTAGAAAATAAAGCAAAAAGATACTGTTTCTATGGGCTTATGATTGTCAAGCTTTGGGGAGAATAAAAACAGAAATATTAATTCACTCCCATTTTATCTACTGAGAGTAGAACAGATCAATTTAAATCAGAACGGTATTCATTTATTAATTTCTTTTGTAATTTCTAATCTTTTCTCAGACATCCACCGCATATTTCTGTCTCAATCCCAGACCTTATTTTTAGGGTCATTTTGTCACTTTCCAATCTAAACATGTTTTTATAGCTCTTTAAAGGAAAAAGTTATGTTGACATTACAATTAGATGCCATTTAGTATGCCTGTGTCACATTTACTTAGCGGGTTGATATCAAGATATCTTTAAAGTTAGAGAATTTGAGTATCATCTTGATGTATATCTTTAATATAGTACAAGGAACTTAAAAATAAGAACAAAAATATCAGGTATCAGTTCGTCTATCTTCTTCAAGACAGATTTCACCTTTCCCTAACAAAGGAACAATACAATGTGTCAATTAGTCATCTGGATTTATTAATACTTAAGACCTTTTTTTTTCAAGATTATTTATTTATTTATTTATTTATTTGACAGAGAGAGAGAGAGAAAGATCACAAGTAGGCAGAGAGGCAGGCAGAGAAAGAGGGGGAAGCAGGCTCCCCGCTGAGCAGAGCCCGATGTGGGGCTTGATCCCAGGACTCTGAGATCATGACCTGAGCTGAAGGCAGAGGCTTAACCCTCTGAGCCACCCAGGCGCCCTGAACACTTGAGATCTTGTCTAAATTCCTACATTCTCATACTTGGAACACAAAGAGCCATACTCTCAATTTGATTTCTTTTGGCCACTGAGGCCAGACTGATGTTTTGGAGATATAAATATGATGGCATCGCTCACATGCCCACCTCCCCCAAACTCCCAGGCCTTAAATCCTTCCATTATCCTCCCATTGTTTTAAAGCTAAAAACTAGAAGTCACAATGCCTTAGACAAGTTCTGCATATTTTGGCCCCTGCTGAAAACCTCTCCAGTTTCATCTCCCCAGCCCCACATTGTCTGTGTTCAGCCCTCACTCCTTCGCCCTCCCACAAGACTAAACCAGATTCACCCCTCTTAAGACTTCAACCTTTACTTTAAAGAAGTAACCTGCATGGCTTGAGCCTCACTCCTAAAGACCTACAGAAGGGAAGCACCTAGATGGCTCCGTTGGTTAAGTTTCCGACTCTTGGTTTCAGCTCAGCTCATGATCTCAGGGTTAAGGGATGGAGCCCTGAGTCAGGCTCCCCACTGGGCATGGGGACTGCTTAAGACTCTCTCTCTCCCTTTTTGCCCCTCCCCCCCTTTGCACACACATGCACGCACACACACTCTCTCTCTCAAAAATAATAATAATAGTAAAGACCCACAGAGGTCTTTGCTCAAATGCCTTCTCATCCATAAGGCCGTTCTGACTGCTTAACATCTCAGCCCCGTCCTCACTCTGGCACTCCCAATCCGCCTCCCTTGCTTTATTTTTCTTCAGAGCATGTCATCAGCACCGACACCTTATATATTTTATTTTTTGTTTGTTTGCTACAATGTAAGCTCAGTGGCGGGGGTGGAGAACCTTTTATTGTTTCCGACTGTATTTCCAGAATCTACAACTAGTGTCTAAATTTGATAAATGCTCAATAAATGTTTATTGAATGTTTGACTGATGGACTCGAATAATACAATGATGAATATGTGATGAAGGGATTGAGGAGGTAATAAGGTAGGTCATGAACTCTTTTAGAATGGAGCACGGGCAAGTCTCACAAGAGTGATGACAAAGTGCTGGGAGAAGGTAGTGAAATTCGACTGAGCTTTGTCCTCAGTCAGGTGTGTGGCCTTGGGGAAGTCACTTCATGTTTCTGTGACTCGGTTTCTTCACCTGATAATGGAGATAACCTGTCCTATTCCCAGAGTAGTATCAGTAGAAATAAGAGGAGGAAGGAAATTACAATTGCTATGCAAAGCTAAATGTTTTTTAAATGTCAATGTGTTCTACTCTGTCCACCTAAGTATAAGGAAGTGTTCCCCAAAGTAAAATTCTTATGTAATAATTTTCGGTTTCACCTAGATGTTAATGAGTTCAGAAATTCTGATTAGTCTCTGATCTAGGAGAAAGGAATGTGGGACATTATTATTTAATGGTGTGGTAAGAGGCAAAAACACATCCCTAGTATCTATTAAGTTGACACAGTAGTACTGATCATCTTCTAAGAGAGTCATGATTTTGCCAAGTCATGATACTAAATTCATTCATTCATTGATTCAACAAATATTCTGCAAGGTAATAAGACTCCTCCTTTTCATGTGGTTTCACTCACTTTACATGTAATGGTTGACACTGATAACATTTTTGCTAAAAAAGCATAACTGAAACTTAGGTACCAAATATCACCACTGTTATTAAATATTTTGGAGAGTTCTTGCAAATATAATAAAAAGGAAAATTAAAACAGTGAAACAGACAAAATTACTTTCATTTGCAATGAAAATGATTGTAAATACCCAAGGAAGCTCAAGTCACTCTAGTAAAAACTACTAGAATTAATAGACTCTGAGTGGTGGGAAATAAAGTACATCTACACAAAATGTAGGTCTTCACTATCATAGCAATAGTCAGCTAGAAATTTTATTAAAATCTCTTTTACAGTACCTGTAAAATTATTTTAAAGAGAAACTTAGAAAAAGTTTAGCAAAAAAGATACAAAAGCCACGTTAAAAAAACTATAATATTTCAGAATACAGAAAATAAGACCTGCATGAAAGGAGAAACATACCAAATTCTTGAAAGAGAAGACTCTAGCATAAGAAATGTACATGTTCCAAAAATTAATACAGTTGATCCTCATTATTCACAGATTCTGTATTTATGAATGCACGTACTCATGAAAATTTATTTAGAACCCTAAAATCAATACTTGCATTGTTTTCCTGGTCATCTATAGGGAGCACAGAGTGTCAAAAAATTTGAACAGCCTGATGCGCAGCTGAGGTCGAACTGAAACTCGTTCTGCCCTCTTGTTTCAGCTCTCATACCATACACATGTCCTTTCCACATTTTTGTGTTTTTCGGTGGTGATTTCACTATTGCAGATTGCCCCCAAACATGGTGCTGAATTGTCTGTCTGCTGTTCCTCAGCACAGGAAGGCTATGATGTGCCTTAACAAGAAGATATGTGTGTTAAATAATCTTCACTGGGCATGCGTTAATGTTGATCCTAAGTTCCAAGTGAATGAATTGACAATATGTACTAAATAAGGTGTCCATATGCAAGGCACACATAAAAACAAAGTTATATATTGCTTGGATGACAAAAATAATCTGACCAGAGACTAACAAGAGTATAACCCTGTATTTCCCCTTAGAGCAACGGGTCAATTTTTCCTAATTTGTTAACAGTGACTATGTAGAGTATAATGACCATCAATAATGAGACACAACTATATTTTAAAACTAAGTGCATTTGCACATAGAATAATGATGTTTTTTAGTTAGGATAAAATGATTTTGAAGACGTTTTTGGAATAATAAGTTGTACAAGAATATTTAAAATTGTGAAATTAAAAAAGAGTGGGAAGGGATGTTCTTCAACAGATATTAAGATTTACTGTAGACAACTAAGATCAAATAGTATTATATAAAAAAGGAATGAGGGGCACCTGAGTGGCTCAGTTGGTTAAGCATCTGACTCTTGATTACAGCTCAGTTCATGATCTCGGGGTCATGGAATCCAGGCCCATATCTGTCTCTGGACTGAGCATGGAGCCTGCTTGAGATTCCCTCTCTCTCTCCTTCCCTCTCTCTCTGTCCCTCCCTGCTTGCTCTCGCCCCCTATTAAAAAAAGAAAGAAAGAAAGAAAAGAAAAGAAAAGGAAAGAAAGAAATGGACATATAGATCTGGGGACAAGAATACACAATTCAATGATTGATTTAAGCATAAATGGGAACCCATCATATGATAAAGCTGGTGTTTTGATTCACACACACACAAAAAGATGCATAATTGCCTATTCATCCGAAAGAAAACAAATAGTCCTTATTTCACCCCATAAATTAAAATAAATCCCAAATTGTTTGAAATTTTAATATAGAAACAGTATAAAAATAGTTAACCTGGAGGTGGAAGAGATCTTCCTACGCAAGACAGAAAAACAAGGAATCGTGAAGTAATAATACACAGATATATATGATAACATGCATTTTCCCATGGTAAGTTATATAAAGAAAATCAAAAGATAAACCTGAAATGTAGAAAAATATTTTCACTAATAAAACAAACTATATTATAGAAAGGTCCCTGCACATTGATAAGAAAAACTCGAAAAGAAGGAGGAGGGCGAAACAAGGAAGAAGAGAATGAGGAAGAGGGTGAGGAGAAAAATACATCAAATACAAAAATACATAAATAAGCAACCACAGAAGACATATTTCAAATGGCCATCAAATATGCAAAAATGTTCTCAGCCTCACTAGTGGTTAGAAGAATGCAAATTAAAGGAACAATGGGCTATCATCATTTTATGTATCACAATGGCAAAGATTAAACAACCCCCAGTGCTGGTGAATGTGGACAAGAGCAGGTGCTCTTGAAATTTAATAGGAGTACAAGTAGCTACAGACTTTTCAGAAAATAAGTTGAACAATATTCATTTATTCATTCAATTAATCTCTAGCCAGCAATTCTCTAGGTGCTTGGGATATGTCAGGGATAAAGGGACAAAGATATTTGCCTTCATAGAGCTTTCATTCCAGTGGGGAGACTAGACAACGAAAAGTAGGCATATAATTGAATTATAAGTACATTAGAAGTTATAAATACTAAAGGAAAAGGAAAAAGAAGAACCAGGCAAGAGGTATCAAGATTTAAAGGAAGAACTGACAGCAAAGTTATTTATGTGGAATGGTCATAGTGGACCTCTGTGAGAGGTAAAATTTGAACAATGCCTTGAAGAGGCGAGGAAGTAAGTCACACATACCGGTATCTGAGAAAAGCATGCTGCGAACTAAAGAGACAAGCAGTTCAAAGTGGGAGTGTGCTGGGCAGGTCCAAAGAACAGCGAGGAAGCCAGTGTGGCAGAGCACAACAAAGAAGAGATGTGGAGAATAGTCTAGAGGGAAGGCAGGCGTGGAGGCAAGAGTAGAAGCAAGGACACATAATCAACTTTCTAAGTGTTCTTCTAGTGTTTCTATTTTGAATATTGAGTTTAAATTTCAATCCATTTGGAATTTATGTTAGCAAGGGTCTGGCTTGGCTTACTTCCAGATGCATAGCCAATTATGCTAACGTTTCCCCCACTTAATTAAAGTATCAACTTTGTCACATTTCCTTCTATACTTGGATCAGTTAAGATAACATATTCTCATCCTCAGATCTTGGGTCAGTTCTTGTGTCTATACTGTCCTGGTGGTGTTACCGTAAGTAGGAGAATGCAGCTGTCACCTGAAGTGGGGAGGCTGAAAGTGGAGCAGGTTTGGGAAGAATGATCAGGAGTTCAGTCTGGGATATGTTAACACTGAGCTATCTCAGACACACATGGAGATGTTGATAGGCCGCTCCCCACTCATGACTGGAATTTGGGGGAAAGCCTCCTAGAGGTACAAATGTGGGAGTTGTTGACAGAGATGGTTCTTCAAGCTATGAGATTGTATGAGATCACCAAGGAGAGCGTAGACAGGAAAGAGAGGAGAATAGAGGATTGAGCCCTACAACCATCCACACTGCAAAGTTGGAGAGCAGTAGACGAAGAGGAAGCACAGGAGAGAAGAAAGATGAAAAATCTGGGAGGAAAACAAAGAAAATGAGGAATCATGGAAGTTAAGTAAATGAAGTGTTTTAAGGAGGAGGGCATGGTCAACTGTGTCAAATGCTGTTGCTAGAGCAAGAATTAGCCTTTGGATTTTGCAATGAGGGAATCATTGTTGACCTCAAACAGAACAGGGTAGGGTGGCGGTAGTAGAAAAAAATAAGCCTAGAAATCATTTAAGAGAGAACGGGAGCTGAGGAATTGAAGATACCAAATACAATTCTTTCCAGGATTTGTTACAGTAGAGGGAGCAAAGAGACAATGTAGGTGGTAGAGTACCTGACTTGAAGAGAACGTGTAGTTATGATGGGGAAAGTAACAGAATGTTTGAGTTCTGAAGGAGATGATCCTATGGGAATGAAAGCACCACTACATAGTAAATAAGGACACACATGATACCACTGGAGGGGGGGGGCAATAATCCAGAAAGAATCTAAGGGTAGAAAAATGGTGGAACACACAAGATACAGGCAGACAACAGAATATAATGAATCTGCTTAAGTGAACAAATTGAACACCTATCTATAATACTAGTGAGCATTCATCATCATCCATGAACAAAAGGGGCAAGTGAATAGTGTGCATAAAATGTCAATTTTTTTCCAAAAACAAATTCAGTATATACTTGATATTTGTATGAGTATAGAAAACAGTATGGAACAACCCAAAGGTATCCAAATGATCCCACTTTCTACTTGGGTAGAAAGAGAGTTTGTGACTCAAAGATGAGTGGCAAAGAAGTCAGGGGTTATCCCCAAATACCTCACTGCTTAACCACATAATAAAGTGTACCATACAGTAATCAGTGCTCTCCCTGTGCACACATCACGTTCTATAGAAATAAAATCATGTTGTGTCAATAACAATCGCATGTTCATCTGTTTATTAAATATGAAGTCTCTGTGAGTGGTGAGTTCTCTGCTTTTATTTTTCATCTTTTATCTGCAATAACTCAAGATGGTGAATGCTTTAAAATAATTTTCAAATAAAGGAATGAAATTAAGTGGAACTGCATAAAATGGAATATGCCTGATCTTAAACCAATTGCCCTAGTCTATGTTCTTTCCGATATGACACAATAATTATGCACACAGCTGTGCTCAGAACCCCTAGTATCTGACCTGAACAGGATGACCTGGAGGATTCCATGCAGTCATCTCTAAATTTCTTTGCATTCTCATTTCTAGATCGTCAAGAAGGAGGGCAGGAAATAGAATCCCCATTTCCATTATTGGCTGATTTCTCTCTATCACCTAAGTAGTTGGATGGGAAAAACCACAGGGAAAAAAAACAAGTCATGCTACTTTAATGCTATTTTGAATATCAGATTTAATATCTGATGTAACATTTCCTGAAAAGACTTTCTTCAATGTCATGCCTGATTATTAAATATTATTACAATGTCTTCTAATACTCTGCTTTACAGCAGAATTTCTATTCGGTACAGAAGCTCTGAAGTACCAATATATAGAAGTCGGACTAGACCAGTGGAAACAGCAGCCAGAGAGGCTTCCAAACAAGTATCTCCAGTGATATCTTGGGCTCAGCAAACTGATAACAGCAGCCCACATCCTCAGGTGAGTCCCAAAGGGAAAGGAACCAATGCACAATCAATCTGGACCACTTTGTAAGGATGCAGTGAGATTCAGTGTGGTGTGCGGAATACTTTCAAGATGTTAATGGGTTCAAAGAACATGTTGTTTAAAGTAATTTTTCATCTCCAATCATAAGGAATTACATATTTATTACAGAAAACTTGGAAAAGCCAGCAAAGAGCAAAGAACAAAATTATAATTACAAACCATGATATAACCACTATTTTAATATTTTTATTAAGCTTTTTCTTTTAATTCCAGTATAGTTAACATACAGAATTACATTATTTCAGGCATTGAAACACAATATAGTGATTCAACAATTCTATACATTACTCAGTGCTCATCATGACAAGTATATTCTTTCACTAATATTAATATTCTAATGTTAAGGTGTTAATACTTTGGTGTACTTCTTTCCCTGAAAATACTTTTTTTACAGTACATTGTTTTTTTTTATTTTTTAATAATGATTTTATGTTTTCAATGTTCCAAGACTTATTGTTTATGCCCCGCACCCAGTGCTCCATGCAATTCCTGTCCTCAATACCCACCACCAGGCTTCCCCAACCCCCCACCCCTCCCTTCCAAAACCCTCAGTTCCTTTCTCAGAGTCCAAAGTCTCTCATGCTTCATCTCCCTAATTTACCCCAGTTCACATTTCCTTTCCTTCTCCCACTGTCCTCCATGTTACTCCTTATGCTCCACAAGTAAGTGAAATCATGTGATACTTGACTTTCTCTGCTTGGCCTATTTGACTCGGCATAATCTCCTCCAGTCCTGTCCATGTTACTACAAAAGTTGGGTGTTCATCCTTCCTGATGGAGGCATAATATTCCATGATATATGGACCACATCTTCTTTATCCATTTATCTATTGAAGGGCACCCTGCCTTTTTCCATAGTTTGGCGATTGTGGCCATTGCTACTATGAACATTGGGGTGCATATGGCCCTTCTTTTCACTACATCTGTATCTTTGGGGTAAATACCCAGTAGTGCAATTCCCTGCAAATACTTTTGATATAATTTACATTATACTGAAGAATGTATTGTTGATATAGTTCTGTATCAGTGTTTTATTTTAAACATTTCCCATTGCTATTACAATTCTTCAGACACATTGTTGTGCAATTTTCATTTAAACAGATGTAACATTATTTATTTAACCCCTCTTCTGTTGTTGGATATTTGAATTATTTCCAATTTTTGCTAGAATTTGAAATTTTATTATTGAAATCCTTGAACTGTATTCTTTGTGTGTGATGTCCATATAGGTCGTTAAGGTTTATTTCTTTAAGTGGGATCACCAGAATGAGAAGTGGGAATATTTTTAGACTCTTAATACTTACTGCAAATTTACTGTTTAGAAAGGATACACCAAACTGTGCACCGAGTAAATTCATGTAACTATCTCTCTTGACCCCTATTACTGTTATTTGTAACTTGTTACCATCACCAAATTTTGAATTTTGTTACTTTTATAAGCAGAATATATTTTATTTAGCTTAATGTCCATTTCTTCTTCGTTTAGAAGGCAGTGGTATCCGCTCATCTGTCAGTGTCTTCTGTCCAGTTTTACCGGTGTAGCAGCTTGTTTTATCAATGTATTTGAACTTTTAAAACTTTAACTATGGGAAACCTTTCTTTATGGTTATCTCCTTTTAGTCTAATTTATAATGTGACTTGCTATACATACACATTCTTAATTCTTATGAAAACATTAATAACCTTTTCTTTTCTGACTTCTTACACAGTTTTGCGCTTGTAAAATTTTCTGCATTTGAAAAAAAAAATCAAATGAGCCTTACAGCCTTCAGCTGTAACATGGATTGATGTGGGGGGTGTATTAAGGTGGCTTGATTTTTTTGGACATTTAAGATTTAAATCTACCTGGCTTTTGTTTTGATGGCATGTTAGAAGGTGAGGGTATTCCCCCACTCCCACTTTTTTACTGAAATAGCCAATTCTTCAGGCAACCCTCAGTAAAATCAGAACTTGGACATACAGCCCAGTCCTTCCCTCACGTTCCCAGGCAGAAGCAGAATTGAAGTGGTGTTTAATCAGTGTGGCTGCGGTGGGGTGATGGATAGGAGGGTCTAGGGCTCCCCCTTGTGGTGTCTTGCTGATATCATTGTTATTTTGATTTTTTAAAGTTTTAGCTATAATTAAACCATAATTCTTCTAAAAGAATATTGAAATCATTTCTAGGATGCCAAGTTAATCTTACTAGTATATTGGTTTGATTTGCATTAAACCTGTATTTTGAGGTGCAAATATCTGTCAGTAATGGCTGTATGTGGCTTAATACTTCTCTGTCTAGGTTTCTCACTGAGCGCACCTGGCTCTTTTATGCTTATTATTCTTATTTTGAATAAAGACCTTTCCCACTGTACCTTTTTCTTAATTATTGGTGATGGTATATTGGAAAGTTATGGATTTTTGAATCATTTTCTTACAAAGAGAAACTTTTTTGAACTCTCTTAATTTCAAATACTGGTGTAGTTTGATTCTCTTGCTTCTAACTAAACAATCATGCAGTCTGAAGAGATATTTTTGTCTCTTTCTCTCCAATATTTAAACCTTTCATGTCTACTGCACGTCTTCATTCCTGAGAGAATCCAGATCTTCCAGAACAATACTGAATAATGCAAGAGATGGCAGGCAGCTTCTTTTACTTTAAATGGGAGGAGAATTTAATGAGGGCATTTCTCTTATGCTTCTCCATTAAATTTGATGGTGTTCATTATTGGGTTGGGAAGTCCTTTTTCTATTTCTTTTCTATTTTTTTTATTTTGTTTTTGTTTTGTTCTGTGGAGACAGGCAATCAGAAGTGATTTTGAATTTATGTATTTAAATCTCTTTTAGCCTCGTTTGAAATGATCTCCTTTTTTTTTCTTGTTGGGGGCACTGCACCGGTGGTTCCTGAGAGTAAACATTCCTGGCATTGCTGAAACCAATGGCTATATTTGTTCATCGTGGATCCTCTAAATACAACTTAAATTTGCCTTGGTTATTTTTTATTTAGTATCACAACATTTATGAGTCAAAATAGTCTCTCAACACTGTCAATTTTGCACATCTTCAGCAGCTACTCATTTCTCATCTTCTCATGTTGAAGCAATTTATCTAAGATAAGATTTATTTTATTTTTTAAAAAGATTTGTTTAGGGCACCTGGGTGGCTCAGTGGGTTAAAGCCTCTGCCTTCAGGTTAGGTCATGGTCTCAGGGTCCGCATCCGGCTCTCTGCTCAGCGAGGAGCCTGTTTCCTCCACTCTCTCTGTCTGCCTACTTGTGATCTCTCTCTCTGTGTCAAATAAATAAACAAAATTAAAAAAAAAAAAGATTTGTTTATTTATTTGAGAGAGCATAAGCAAGGGGAGGGGCAAACGGAGAGGGAGAGAGAGAATCCACAAGCCTACTCACCAATGAGGGTGGAGTGCAATGTGGGGCTCAATCCCATGACCCTGGGATCATGACCTGAGCTGAAATGAAGAGTTGCACAACCATTTGAGCCACCCAGAAGCCTCAGAACTATTCATTTCTTATAACTGACAGAATTTAAGGGTAAAAACCCTAGGACACCGGAGCCTTTATAATATTTAAATAAATTTTTCTCTTCAAAATTGTCTATTCTTTCTTCAGTTAACTTTGATAATTTAATTTTCTTGAGAAAATTATTTTCCATAGATTTCCAAATTATATTTTATTTACTTTTTCAAATCTTCACATTTCTACTCTAATTCAACTCAGATATGCTCAACTTTTACCCCAAAAGAATAAAGTCACATTTGTATCAGAAAGATCAAATCAGTATCTATTAAGAAAACCTATCTTCTCAAAATGCATAATTACTGGCCAGTCTTTGGCCTATCTCATATCATCAGTTGCATAGTTTTTCGTGAAGAGTAGCATTTATAAGGTTTATCTGATGTTTGCAAGCGTGAAGTTCATTGTAAAAAAAAAAGTTCTTCAGCTAAAAACCATGAATTAATGGCTACAGTGGTTCACACAATTAATTATAATTTGTATTGTTCTCTGTGGTATGTTTTAGAAGACTCAATAGTAATACCCTTAAGAAGACAAAACCCACCCTCATTTAGGCGTAGCTGGGGCAACATGAATTTTCTCTTACCTATTACTCCCCAAAGTGGGCAATTTTCGCCCCAAAAGTTTAAGTCCCCTTTGCAATCAGTGTCCTGGATTGTTCACTTACAGGACTAAGCTCAGCTTTGAGGGGACTGTTGCTAAGTCTACATCCTAAAGGTAAGCTGCATTCAAATTTGATGTCTTTAAATTACACCAGTGTCAGTAAATAGGAAGTCTGTGTCCCCAAAAGTGCCCCTGTAACTTACTTATAGATAAAGATTCCTTCTACCCATAGGAGTGTTAGCAAGGCAACTCATTATCACACAATGTGATACTATTTAAAAGTGGGGTGGGGTGGGAGTGGGGGGAGGAAAACCAGTACGTCCACAGATAAGGAAACTGTCAGGAAATTTGGAAGGGAAGAGATAAGGGAAAGAAAAAAAAACTTAACAAAAAAATCCCAATGAAATTTTTCCATCAAAGGAATTAGAAATTGTGTGTGTGTGTGCGCGCGCGTTCTAAGGTCTGCAAATACTTTATCATATT